>CM076583.1:944132272-944251586 GCA_034641835.2 Pinus albicaulis
ATCATAAGTGACTGATGCTCCCTTCATAAATATATTTTTCTAAATAAAGGAAATGCAACAGAATCCAACCCACAAAAAATAATAACCTGTGTTTCAATTTTTTATTTAACTTAAGAGTAAGGATCTCTAGATTTCTAGTAATGAGCCTCCTTACCTAGTATTTTTTAAATCGTGAAGATATTAGGAACTAAATTTGTTCTTGGGTTATATGAAATGATCTCATATCATCAAAGGTTTCTTCCTTTTAGGATTCCCAAGATACCATACTGGAATAACTCATGTTTTCCAAGTAAGAAATATGACATGGAGCACATATTCTCCACTTCTGGGTAGCCTATGGTAGTGCCATTACCACTAACAATTGATGTGAATAGGAAGGATAGTTTTAATGTTGCAATCCATGAAAATGGTGAGGAAAATGTTGTTGCAACAATCATTGTTAGTTGATGAAGACAATATTTTAAATGATGAAGCAAATTTCCTAGGGACCATTGATATGCCGTAAGATGAAATTATGAATTTTTATTTTGCCAGTGTGTATACCAAATTATAGGACTAATATGATCATTTTTAATCATGCACATATAGGTTGAATCTTGAATAAATGATAGGTTCTAAATTACTATTAATTCATAGAACTTAACACAGGTATTTGTACACAATTTTACTACATATGATTACAACTATACATGCCACATTAGTATGACCTTGTTTTGGATTAAATTACACTAAGGTTCTAGGGAAGTTACATTGAGGAAGTTTTTGCTAACTATGACTCCAATTTTGTATTGTGAGATCATTGCATCCATTTAAGGATATGCTAACTACATCTTAAAACATTTTCTTATATGAGTGATAATGAAGTAACTAGGACAACTGAAGTTTAACACAGAGTTCTGTCATGAAAGGAAGATCAAAAGTAGTGAGGAATGAGAGTCATGGTCATTGTCTGTGGGTTGGGAAAACCTTGAAAAATCTTGAAAGCCACATTACAGAATGAACAACGTCCTAAAGACTACTAATCCAATGCTAAGTCAATAAAGAAGTGATAGTCACAATTTTTGGCACCAAATCTTTTGGGGTTCAATAACTATTAATTCAACCATTATGCTACCTTATGGTAACTAAAGTAAATTTTGTTTCTTACCTAAAAATATGACTATATTAACAGTTTTTCACGTTTTCATTATCACATGTCGAATAAATTAGTGCACGATACAATAGTGTGGTGATTTTTATTTATCTTAATTTCTATTCCACAATAATTTTTGAACATCTTAATGTGTTGTATATAAGTCAACAATACATAGTTTTCCGATTCAACATGATTTGACTTGGGTAGGAGTATTCATCATCTGCGTCATTATTCAAATGCGGATATAATGACCCCTTCTTGGAGTCTCTTTCTAGCTAGAACTGCACCTACACTCTGCAACTAGCCAAAAAACAGATTTGAAATATTTGACTAATTTTTTATATAATTGAAATTCAAAAACAGATGATTTTCTCCAAGTTTTAATTGTTTAAAATATGATTGTTTAAAACTGAAAGATTTTTTTTCTTGTATATTTGAAGCTCTCCATTATTATATAAAAGGATTTTATGCTTGTATATTTTTATGCTCTTTGCCATATAGTAATGTCATTGTATGAAGTTTTAAATTATTTTTATTATTTTTATTATATGTTGGATGTGATTTTGATTGAAAATGCTTCTTTTTTATTTATTAATTAAAAAAAATTATTAGAAAAATTATTGCTTTAAGCCTTGGAATTTACAATCAAAATTAGAAAAAAATTTTATATATAGAAACTATTTATGAAAAGTTTCATATTGTTTGATTTTCTCTACCACGTCCTTTTTACATATATCTAGAATAACATTATTTGTAGTTTCCGGTTTTTTGTAACATTTTACTACCATAATCAAAATCTATAGAAATAATAATCTAACATTATAATATCTTGAAATGGAGCTAGCCAACTCAAATATAGTATTGCAAATCCCTGACTAGGTTAGATGAGGAGGCTATGTATTACTTAGTATTGTATCCATATTGGGGTTGCAAGTTCTATGGGTTCAAAAGAACACTTGCAAACAATTTGTTTTCCATATGACCTCTTTTTTTCATAGATAAATTTCATTCTTTTAGCCATTATGGATTTGAGAAAAATACATCTTGATAGGCCAATAAAAAGCCTTAACAATGAATTAAACATGAACAACTATTAAATATGGGTAACCAAATAGCATGAAAACAAACAACTAAATCACCAAGGCTAGTAGTGATAAATAATAAACATTCTAGGATACATAAAAATTCCAGGTAAATAATTTTTTTACCTAAAATCACTAGATGGTGAGGCCCACAGCAAAAACTGCAAAAGCAATGCAATATAACCAATCAAACTACACCAACAAAACATATGGTCTTGAATGAGGTTTTGGACTCTTTAGATATAAATTTACACCATGGCAATGAATCTTATATAAAACTTTAATCCATGTGCTTAACCTTAACATTGACACAAATGGAATACAATTTTACTCATTGCTTTATGATAGAAAAATATTCGGATGAGTATTACCCACATATCCGAAGTCAAAAGGGATAGATTAAAAAGGTATGCTCTGGTCATCTATAAAAGATAAATTAAAGAAGCATGACATGACATATTAGTAATACAAATTAGATATGCATGCCAATTATGTTCATATAACACAACAAATAGATGATTCAATACAAATGTCACATAGAAGTCATATTTATCTCATGGGCCTTAAACTTAAATTATATATCTAGCATTACATTAAGCTATAGGAGATAAATCAAAGAAGCATTTGAATGTAAATTAAACATGTGTAATAATTATGTCCTTTAGTTCTTGATAAATAGATAATAATTTGCAAATGCCATATCTAAGCTATATTTCATCTAAGTAGCTTTCAATTTAAAATTATATCTAATGTTAAATTATATAAAAGAATAACAGTAATTCAAACTTCAAAATAATATTTAGAGTTGGTATAAAATGTGACATAATTTTCCTGCATGGAAAAATAGAGTTATTGAGAGTTGAAAACTCGTGCATTTGAATAGAAAGTGGGTATACGAATGAGCCAATAGATTTTTTCTAGAAATTATTAAGTGAAGGTTGATAGAGAGCCACACAAAATTGCAAATTCATACCTTACCAAAATTGTTAGATCCTTTTAAAGAAAACATATTTAATCAACTTTCATTGAAATATATGATAAACTCAACCCAATTTTATGAAAAGTAGTATACCATTTTTTACATAATTTCACATAATACAAATAGATATAAATTTTAATTAAGTATTGTTATAAATATTTAACTACCCATCAAGAGATGGCCAAGTGATTGAGACAGGGCATCATCACAATAAAAAACCAAGTACAAATTGTAGTAATCCTAGAATCATGCTTTACATAAGGTAAAATTGGGGAACTCATGACTTGTACTATAGATAAAAAAACATTTACCCTTACGAAAAAATATATGATAAAAATTGACAAACTACATAAGCTTAAGCTTAAGGGGATATAATCCTTCTTGCCTTCCATATAGATAATGAAAATGATTGTTCCAAGTCTCATGTTGCTTCTCATGTTATTTTATAAACCTTGATTGGAAAAAAAAATAGGAGGGCAGAAATGTAAGAAATATAAAACATAATGAAACACAACGTAAGAAATAGAGAACATAATGAAACACACACATACATATCTCTAGACAATCAACACAATTATTTTCCTAGGAAATCCTTATGGGAGACGAGCAACCCTAAAAATTAATGATGCTCTAGACTCCTTTTTCCCTAGGAAATCCTTATGGGAGAAAAACAACACTAAAATGTAAACATGCTCTACTCTCTCTTTTTTGGTATGGAAAATATGTGAGTACAAAGAAAGAGGTAATCTCTCTAGAGTTAGCTAAGACTTTTAGTGTGTAAGGTTGCTATAAAAACTTAACTTCATACATTATTCTCTCTAACTTCACACTCCTAGTTGTATTTTCGACTATGGACCAAAATACAATAACACAAAATGGAACTCTTATTCCTCCTAGTGGCAAAGTATTTAACCTAGCATGATAGCCAACTAGGTGTAAGATTTGACTCTATCAACCATTAACGAGGTTTGTGATTTTAGACATTTTAGAGTATTGTTAAAATTCCACATGTAGCTAGCTTTCCATGCATGAGTAATGGGGTTAAAATGTCATTATCTCGTACCATGGTGGTCAACATGATAGGTCAACTTACTAAAGGCATAAATTTTGAATGAACTTCGTTTGATGTTTTTCTTGCACCATTGGATATGTCTTTAAGTGTAGAATAATGGTCAATATTTCATGCCACTAAGCCAAGAATTTTAAATTCAACCGACTTTTAATATAACCAACTAAATCCTGCAAAAAAAGAATAAAACAATTTATGTTAGGATTGTGGATTCTCATGATTAGGTTGTAATCATGAGGCTCTCGCTCAAGAGTGGACCTTCCCAAAATCTTGTGACATCTTGTCACAAACAAAACCATCAAACTGAAAACACATCATGCAAGAAACATAGCTTACTGATATATCATTTTTCTCCTTCAAAGAAAAAAAAATTCACATCATGTGAATATCTCCATGTACTCTTACATATTGGTGTACAAAACCATCAACCAAACACAAATCAACAAAACATGCCTCTTCAAACAACTGACTCTCAAGTCAAATAATAGAGCTCAAGTACAAATTTCCATATTTGTTGCATTTAAGTGTGTCAACGTAACACTACTTTCAACATCTTGCTTCATGCAACATGCACCATACTTTGAATTTGCAAAGAAATTCATGAAACATCAAAATACATGCAAGGCCTTAATTAGATAAGAAATCTAACCATCTATTAGCAAACCATTTCAATGGCGCATCTTTTAGCTACACTTCATCATGTGAATCATCTTAACCCTCATCGATTATGGAATTCTCTTTTCCATTCTTGTCGTTATCTCTTTCCACCACCTTCAAATGTTGTGGATGACTTGTTGGATACAAAGTCCAACACTTGTCCACAAGGTGACCTTTCTTATGGCAATGAGTAATAAACAATTGCATCTTATTTTCAACATCATTTTCCTTGTCCAATGGGCCTTTGAATTTTTGCCTCTTTTATTTAGAAAGTTTCAATGTGTATGGATATCTTCTTCCAACATCTATAAACATTATGATTATTCAATACTAGCAATGAATTCAATGACTAGATAGAGCTTTAAACATCCTCTTCTTTTACATTCTCATTAGCTGCATGTTTATTAACATCTTCTTGCAAAGTGGGTGTCAAACTTTTCCATTCATCATGAACACAAACTTCACAAGCTTGAGGTAATGAACACGAAATAAAATTCCTTCTTGGAATAGCTTCATGTGCCTCCTTGGCTTTGGAGCATTCTCCATGTTTTCCATAACCAAGACCCAAATAATTAGGCCCTTCCTCAACAACATTTGGCTCAACTATGCGTTGTACATGGTTGCCTTTAACCCTTTACTTTCATAGCACATTTTCATCAAAAATTTGGACCTTATTCCTCTAGTGGGAAGGGGTTTTTGTCAAGCTTTAAGTGTATTTTGTGAGAAATTTACAAGTTAATTAGCTTTTAAAAACTCGTGTACAAATAAAATGCAAAATTTTTATTTAGGAAATTTTTTTCCCTCAATCCAGATTTCGATCATTGGACATGTAAGAGGAAGAAAGAGGGAATTCACTTTTCAAATTCTAGACCTTGTTTAAACTAAAATAAACTAGAGGTTTGGTTTTCAAATACATTCACTTATTTCGAAAAGTTCTAGCTACTAAAATTCCATATGCCAATCTACCTCCCAAGAAATACATCTAGTACAACACTGGTTAGTTTTTTGTCTTCCTATATTCTTTATCAACCTCTTCTAGTGATTCTTGAAAGGTGGATACTTAAATCCTTCCTAAAAATTTGAGCTCTAAAATGAGATTCCAAGCCTAATTTCATAAAAATTAAGTTGGGGATGATCACATTGACTTACCTGATGACATGTCTATGAAGATTAACTGCCTTGAACTATTTTTTTGCGTAGGAAAAGAGACACATTCCCATGTCTGAGCATGAAAATGTTCTTTGATATTGTTAATGCCTCTAGTGTTTACTTCTACAAGTTCTGTAGGCAGAGTCTGTAAAGGGCCAGGTAGCCTCTGGATCTCATCTTTTAGGAAAGGTGACATATCTAGTAAATGCCCCTACAGTCAATCTCTGGAGTGGATCTAAATAGAAGTTCTTCATTTTAACATCCGTAAAACACAACAAATTTAAGGTAAACTATGTACATGTGTCATTTCTCCCACAAACTAAAGTGTATAAGTAGTAAATTTTATACCAAGTGTGCTCCCACCATGTAAAGCGCAATTTGGTGAATTTATCATTTTTATAATATGTTTTTCGATTAAATTTAGTTTCACACATGATCAATTATTGCTTTGAAAGTTGTGTTCTACATAATTTGTGTACACTAAATTACAAATTGATTTTTTGAAATCTATTTTGTGTAAATGTCGACCAATAGATATATATCATGGAGGATGAACAATGAAGATCAGTCGAATCCCATATGGAGGTTCGGGGATCGGGGAATGTTCACGGTATTTAAATATAATCTTAAATATCCATACATGTGTGTACATATGGAATTGATTTTTTTATTAACTTTGTGAGTTAATTTAGTTGTTAATAAGTTTCATATTTTAAGTTTTAGGAGGTAAGAGGAGAAAGGTTTCAACTCCATCCATGGAGCGTGCCCAAGGTTCAATCGGTTGAGGTATGAGTGGTAGCAGGTTACAGGAAGGGGGTGATATCTATTCCCCTGAAGGCAAATCAACCGCTGCTAGTTCTCAGCAGCGTCATTATGGGGCTGGTTCTCAGCACCGTCATTCTGGGGTTGGTTCTCAGCAGGGTCATGTTGAAGAAGATGTTAACCAACAACATCAAGGTTGCCATCAATTTCAATATTTTTTTATTAAATTTGTACAATTTTTTTACACTTGTTTTTTCTAATATACGAAATTTTATATATATTGATGCAGAGGCCGAAAATGTTCGAGCCAGTGGTCAAAATAGACGCAGGGCAGCGCGCTACATTCAAGAAGAAGGATGTCAACCCAGCATAACTTATCTGGCTGAGATTATTGATATACCATGGGAAACCAACATGGCGGAATGCATCTTACAAAGGTGTGAAAGCCTTCATGCAAAATTGCAAAGAGATCTCGTGGCTTTGTCTCTACCTGCTGAGAGTAGACAAATCCTTGAAATAGTTACACATTCATTGAATGAAATGGTAAATGTGTACAGAAATTTGGGGCCAACAACTGATTTTTTTGTAGAACTGATGAGAAAGAGAAAAGAAAGAGTGATAGGTCCCGATAAATGGCAGGACATAAAACAAAAAGTTACAAGAGAAGATGCCAAGTCAATGTTTAATTATAAGGAAGGGCCAAAAAGAAAAATGTTGAAGGTGCAGTATTTCAAGCACCCAGAAAAAGTTGGTTATTTGTATGATCGACATCTTGCGGCCTTTGGAAAGCTTCCATGGAACGACAAGGTTCCTATTTATTTTGCACAAATGTTTTATGCAGAATTTTTTTTTGGGTATGAAACCCGACTATAATGACCTTCCTTCAAAATTTTTTGGCCTGGGGAGAGGTCAATTATATCAACGTAAGGGTGCTAAGCGAGATGTGGAGTTGCCTCGCCCTGAGCTCCCATTGGTGAGGCGACCATTTCGAGTCGAAACTTTGCGATCAGAGTTGGATGTGACTTCTCAAATAAGTCGAGAAGCAAGAGATGTTATGATCGACAATGTTCAAAGTGGATTGAGTGGAGTCGATCTTTGTTTAAATCGACAAAGAGCACATGAAAATGCACGTGCCAATTTTGTTTATCGTACAGATGAGGAGATTTACAACATGAATGTTGAAGATCTCCGAACATATACAATAAATTGTTGCAATGGTCTGCAAGACCTAATTTTTCATGAGGAAGAGGGCACCAAAACGATATGTGTTAGTGACCTTAGGGTTTGAAATTATTTTTACATATACATGTGTACAATTTGTAATAAATACATGTGTATGTACATGTATACATTTATTTGTATGTGTACATTAATCTAACAAAAATGTATGATTATATGTTAAAACACCATTTGCAGTTCTCAGGCATGATGCGTGATGAAAATGTTAATATTAAGTTCGGGACCTCCGGTTCAAACGATGCAGATGGGTCTGACCATCATGATATGTTGGCACATGTATGTTAGTGTTTTTTAAGTGACTCTAAAATAAATAATTGTTGCCACACATGCACATGTATGTATATATATAGTTTGATAAAATGTTTTAACAGGTACTGATTCCGTCTGATGTTTTTGGGATGGTGGTACCTTCTTCTCCCTTAGGAGATATACCTTCTACTTCATTGGGAGATGAGCCACAAGTATGGACAATTTTTCACAAGTTTAAAATTTATGTTTAAAAGTTATATATATATATATTCTACCTCAAAAAGTTCCATTAAAAATTGAGATATATATATATATATATATATATAGAGAGAGAGAGAGAGAGATCTATATTTTGAGTTATTTAAAATTTTTTGAATTTAGGTTCCTATAGAAGATTTCTTTAATCCGGGGACTCTAGCGACGAAGATAGGAACATCCACAGCATTTGAACAAGTTGTCTTTAGTTCCTTTTTTTAATATTATTGAAAATAAGTTTATATATGTACATGTGCATTTTCATTTGAAATTTTTTAATTTATATAAATTATTTATATATATATATATATATATTTAACTGTACATGTATATTGTACAGTTTACCACTGCAGATATTCCTATGGGAGAACCTGTTCATCAAATGGAGAGGGAACATTACGAGGTATTGCATGATTTTTTTGTTATATTTTGTTTTTTACATGAAGTTCTAGATATATATATTCTCATTCAATTTTAAAACTTCAAATTTTAATGTTCAAGTACATGTGCATTGTGTATGTAGGTTTCCTATTCACAGGATAGGGCGCTACCCGAGACCCAGACGCTAGATCCTCCATTTGATGGACAAGATTTACAATAGATTTGATTTCAAAATTTAGATGGTTTTAAAATTTGTTAAACTTGATACAGTTTGATACTCAAGTGAGATTTACAATTTTTGGACATATTTTATTACAATGTTATTATATATAATTTGTTTTATTTAATTTTTGGATGGTTTTAGTACTTTTGGCATGTGAATGTAAGTAATGTTTAGTAATGTTGTCATCTGAACTACATTTGGCATGTTATGTAATGACACGTGTTATAATTTGTTTTGTTTTTAAGTTAAGTTGGATCACCAGGTATTAATTATTGGATAACAAATAATGTAGAATATATTTTTGGATGCTTAAGGTATATGTGCATTAAATGTTTCTATTGGATAGTTGAACTACTGATTGGCATGGCATGTGAAGTAATGATCTATATAATTTAATGTTTTTTAAACTCAAGTTTTAAATGGTTTCAATCTACATTTCACATGTGATGTTTAATGTTTTAATGTTGCACGATATATTATCAAAAGTTTTTAAAATTTTAAAGTTTTTGATTGTTTCAATCTACATTTGGCACATGTGGTATATAATGTTAAATGTTTCTATTGGATAGTTGTTCACTATATAATTGGCATGGAATGTCAAGTAATGTTGGAGAAATCCCTTTCGGATGGTTGAAGTAAATTTGGAATTTTAAGATTGCTTTTGATCTCTCCATGTAGTTATGTTTGAATGAAAAAATTTCCAATAGGAAGAACATAGCTTTTTAATGCAACTAACCATGTATCAATTGAGCTCTAATTGAAAAAAGAGTTTTTCAATGCAACTAACCATGTATCAATTGAGCTCTAATTGAAAAAAGAGTTTTTCAATGCAACTAATCGTGATGCAAGCAGATCGAGAAACTTCTCGTAGATGTAGAGCAGGGAAATTAAACTTCAGATAGACTTTAGGACTTTCAAATTTTTCTGAATGCCAAATGATCTTACAAAGCTAGTATTTATAATATCCTAGCAGGTCATTCGGTGACAACTTTTACTGGAAACTTGAAACAAAGAGAATCTATCTTTGGCTAGGACATCATGTAAGATGCCTAACATAAACAGTAAAATTGTACTTAAAAGCTGAGATTCGGGCAAGTGGGGACAACCACTTGTTATCTCGTCCCTTGGAGGCTAGGCCATATGGGGACCAAATCTGACTTTACAAAATAAAGTGAAATAATTTGTACCATACGGTCGGAAAACATATACAAGAAAAATTAATATACAAGAACAATTAATTTCATTCTAGAATATATATATATATCCAATACATATAACATTTTTCATCAATGCACATGTATAGAAAAACTACTTTCAGTTGATACTAGAGCACGTGCTTGTACCCAAACAATTTGTAACATGTGCAAACCATAAATAACATAAGCAGCTCAATTTTTAGTTGAGTATTGGAAGTTCTAAAACATATTTAATCCAAAGATAATAAATTGTTGAACACTTCACTCAAAAAAATTCTAATGGAATTCCATCTTCAATAATCCGTTCATGATCGGATTTTGACATTTTCCATTTCTTAATTTTCGATTTTTTCTTTGATTGAACTTCTATCAACTTTATGCGTGCTGCACACACCAAGTGACTATATTGAAAACTTATGGAATTAGGTTCATAGTCTTCAAAGTAAACAAAGTCTCCACTTTGATGAGTTTGTCTGAAAAAATAACCTTTCAGTATAATAGACCCTCTGTCATACTGAAATCCATGATCATTATAGTCTTGTAATAATTTCATTTTTCGTTCAGTGCAACACATCAAATAATACTTCACATTTTCATCGTTGTCAATAGGTGCAATTACAGCAAAAACATCTCCTGCACAATAAAATAAATTTAACATTTAATTATGCATATATAAATTTATTTCTAGATCTTTAAATCATTAGAAAGTAATTCAAATGTTATCTTCTCTAACAAGATCAGAAACTCGATCACCATCGGATGATATTGTAGTTTCCTCTGATTGCATTTCTTCAAACATTTCAACAGACATTTTGCCCTTTGTATTTATCTCTGTATGTTTCCAATCGTTCACATACATTTTGTTTTCGCAAACATCATTGGATTTTGTGTTGTCTATGCAAACATCACAAAAACAAGAATATTTTCTTTTATCCAATGCAAACACATTTCTGGACAACTTTGTTTGAATTGAATGCAATTTTTGAGTCCCTTTTATTGTTTCAACATCATTTCCAATTGATCTATCTACGTCTTCGATTCCAATATGCCAGAAAAACCTTTATATGGAAAATTAGAAAAGGAATTTGTAAATATGATATCAAAATACAATTAAAAATAATCATTGCATGATAAATGTACAATGTTTAAAATTAGATTTCCAATATAAATTAAATTGAATGTACCTTCGCACTTCTCTTGATGGGTTAATCTCATGGCTTAGAGCAGTTTTGCACCATTGAACAACTTCTTCAGCATTCACAAGTTGGCGTGCAGAGTGGTTCATTTGATATCTTCGAAGTACTCGTTTTATGCATGCTCCTGCACCGTCATGTTCTCCTTTTCCATGGCCAGTCTCAAAGAAATTCCAGCAATGTTTAATGCAGGTTTTCTTATGAAGACGACACAACCAAAAAAATGATCGTGCAGATTTGAATTGACCTGCGCATCCGTCTGACCATATCCAATGTTCATTGAATGTTATTCCACGATTTTTCAATGAATCATAAAATCTTCCAAAACAATGTTGTACAAAACATGTATCATGTGTACGATCGTCACTGATATAAAAGTGATATTCTTTAATGATATGTTGATTTTCACTCGTGCTTTCTATATGATCGACATTTTGTTCAGCATGTCTATATAGAATATGGACGAGCATGGAGACTTGGTCAGAATGATAGTATTCACTCTGAATTTCTTTTTGTGGAACAAATGTGTAGTTTTCTGCAAAATCAATCACTGACAAAATGGTCCCTGGTGGAAAAAATTCACGAGATATTTTGAATTGCAAGTCTTGCCATCGAGCTCTATGGGAATGCTTGGTGTATTTGTAAATTTATGCCTCAAACTTTCTCAAAAAGTCTATCAGAAAAATTTCGTCTTCTTGTAATTCGATTCTTTTAACACTATCTGCACCTTGAATCGATGTACCGATATATTCATATCTCTTCCATTTCACTTTCATGTTGGACAATGATTGATCATTTATATCGATACGATATTTGTTTTGAAATTTAGTCAAATTTCCACAATCATCGCGATCACCACCAACATTTCTTTTTGTAGAATAAGTTATGCCTCTCACCATAGAAGTGAGATAAGATTCAAACAGTGTTGAGGAAGATGAAATCTGCAATATTCTCTAGAATAAATGTAACGAACCTCCAAATTCATGATAACGGCATAACAGTATCATGGCAGATTTTCTATGCCTGCAGTTTGTGATAGCATGAAGTGACAGTGTTCTGCTATGAACCTGTGAATAACTCTATCTAAGAGTGGCAAGAATCTTTCTAATACAGTATACGATCTTATTAACTATGCATCGTCTTTGTAAGATAGGTAAATAATAGTGTTCTTCCAATATTCATATATTATTTTTTAACATCTTCTCCAAGTCTATCTTTGTATGGTTGCCTACAAATAGCTCTCCAACAAGCGAGTTCATCATTTACATCTATTTGCAGTCAAAATTTTCGATGTTTGTGCAGAGTTTTTTGCGAGGTTCCCAGTGCTCGTGCCATAGATGTTATCAAACGATTCTCTTGAGTACTTGGTGAAACCATTGCCATCTGTATTCCTCTACGTATATTTGAAACATCTTTATCTCTAGATCTCTTAATTAACTTTATAGCACTATTCATATTTTTTATCACCTCTTCTTTCATTTTTTTATCTTTGGTTGATTTTTGAATACCCAATAGTGTCGTCACTTCGTTTAATTTCCTTGATGATAGGAGACCTTTCAACATTTGAGCTTGAACTGTCACTTGCTCATTTTTGAAATACTCTTCAAAAATTCTATCGACATGATATCGTATAACATGGTCAGGTTTTTTTATCTCCATATGTGTGAGTGTCGACATTTTCTAACTTCTCATTATCGATAGTGATTTCATCTGTACATATTCGAAAAAATAGTACATATTCAATAAATAACTAAATTAATAAATATGTCAATAAATATTAGGAAAATTTTAAATATATCAATAGATCATAATATTTACATTTACATGCCTGCTTCAATTTCTGCTTGAGGTTGATTTTCTTCTTCAATATTTTGAGGAGTATCTCTGTCTGTTTACATTAAACAAAATATTTTTCAAACTAGTTCATCAAATAAAAATTAAGCTTCACATTTTACATAATAGGAAAATTTTAAATATATCAATAGATCATAATATTTACATACCTGCTTCAATTTCTGCTTGAGGTTGATTTTCTTCTTCAATATTTTGAGGAATATCTTTGTCTATTTACATTAAACAAAATATTTTCAAACTAGTTCATCAAATAAAAATTAAGCTTCACATTTTACATTGGGAAAATTTTAAAAATATATCAATAGATCATAATATTTACATTTACATACCTGCTTCAATTTCTGCTTGAGGTTGATTTTCCTCTTCAATATTTGAGAAGGCTTCTAACTTTCTTTTGCGAGATTGTCTCGTTTCTTCTCTACGTGCCTCAAGGTCTCTTTTTCGATCATATTTTCTCGCACAAGTTCTTAGATTTCCCATGATAATAGGGTATGAAGTTCAAAAAATTTCCTTCAAAAAATTAGACAATAACTCAATTACAAAAAATATCACAAAAGATTTAATTTAAAAAAATTCAGTGTAAATTTTTTGTAAAAAATACATACTCCAATCCAAAACACACTTTAAAAAATTTGAGAGAAAAATGTTTTAGAAAAATGAAACGAAGCTCAAGAGATTTACTTCAACTCAAAACACGTACACACCTCCAAGAAATGTCTTCCAAAAAATCAATTTGCTTCCAAGAAATGTTCTTAAACCCAAACTTTGAAGAAACCTCTAAGAAATTTCTTCCAAAAAATCAATTTGCTTCCAAGAAATGTTCTTAAACCCAAACTTTGAAGAAATCTCCAAGAAATGAAACCTCCAAGAAATGTCTTCCAAAAAATCAATTTGCTTCCAAGAAATGTTCTTAAACCCAAACTTAAACCCAAACTTTGAAGAAAAGTTTTTGAACCCAAACCAAAATCTTTATAAAATGAGATGAAGTGTGTGAAATGTGCGAAAATTGTGAATCATTTCATGGCAATTTATATTGACGCGAAATGTTTTTTAGTAGGGGGCTCCGCAAAATTTTCTGGCCGACGGAGAGTTATACAATAGTTCGGCTGAACTTTTGATCAAAAGTTCAGCCGAACTATTAAGACGTTAAATTTAACGAGTCTTAAGCGGAAAACATAGTTCGGCCGAACTTGGACTAAAATTTCGGCCGAACTAACGCGTCACCAATTACGCAAAAACCAGGCTCTGAAAACGGTTCTGCAACTTTGGACTGATTAAACTCCATTGAAGGTTGTTAATTAACTGTCGGAACCAAGACAAGCATTTTTGGAGTTGAATCTACTTTCAGGAAATATAACTTTTATGGAATTTCATAAACGTTTATTAATTTGAATTATTTTTCTAATAAAATGGGTGCAAACAATTTCTGAGGGTCATTGTGATTCAGTGAAATCAAAATTTTGTATCTCCCAAAATACATTGTAAAAAAAATTGAAAAAATTATGGGGCATTACATTGGTCCGTCGACTCTAATGGGTAGCTTTTAGATTTTTAGTTTATAACTTATATGTTAAGAAATTTCTTGCCACACGAAACATATCCAAAATATGCAGTTTTTTGTATTGGACAAGTTCAAAAAATTCTAGTAATTATGATATGCATCCATTGGCTTTGTAAATATGACGAAAACAAAGTAGACTTTGTTTATATTGTTGTAACACATTTTTTTTTTCAAAAACACAAATCTTCAATGAATACAGCATTGCGACATAACATGAATTCTTATGAATCCTTTGATTGTTAAGAAAAACACACTCAAAGAAACGCCAAGTTGACATATCAAATCTACATAAAAAAATTTCAAAAAATAAGTAATAGAAAGCTAACAAAAATTTTCACAACTTTTATTTTTATCGCAAAATGAAATTCTACACAGAAAAATTGTTATAGTTTGCAGAAAGTTGAAGAACCGAAAAAAATGAAATTTTTTTCTCAAAAAAGGGCAAAAAGTGTAACCCAGCTTCACATTTTCACCCATTAGGAAAATTCCTAATCTCCCTTAGAAGATTCTTAAGTGGCCCATCCTTCCAAACATAAGGATTCATATAGGCTTATCCTTCTTCTTCATCATTGGTAGTTTGTAATTAAATAAAAATATTTACATTAGATAACCTTATCAATATATTCATGTTGAATATTGAACATTATCATACTTTAATTACATTGCAAAACTTGGGGATTAGGAAAAAGGATGTAATCATAATGAAGAAATCCTAGACTTTGTGGCTTAAAGGAAATATTTTAGAAAATGGTATTTAAAATGATGGATGGTTGAAGTCAAAACTACTATGGTCCATATAGTAGCCTCATGTATTTCATATATATAGAGTTTTCTTCAAACTACTAATATCTTTAATCTCATAAATAATGAAAGTTACTAGTACCTTTGATCTCATAGAAGAGGAAAAATACAAAAGAAATGAATTAGGAAACCCATCATAATTACCACTTTTAATGAAGAAATATAATAATGTAATATTGTGTGAAAACTAACTAATTAAAAGGTCTTGAAAATGAAATTTGGATGGTTAGGTTTACGGTGAAAATACAAATGAATCCCAAAATTTAGCTTGCAAAACATAGTCGCATGATAACCAAATTTTAGAAATAAGTTCCCTAGTACAGGGAGACAACATTATTAATGCTCACAATATATTTTAAAGACAACAAGCCTTAATATTCATATACCTTTCCTCACAACCTTGAACCCACTACATATCCCCATTTCAAATGTTGTTTGAACACCTAAATTTTATGAAAACCTGGAACTCGTGGTTATAAAGATTTCTTTTTAATTCCTTGGTCATTATCAATATAAATCTGTGAATTAAAAGTGCTAACATAGCTATTTAAAAACTTTATCAGTTGAAAAATAGTACAAATGTGTTCTGAGGAAAATGAATTCTAAATATTGGTAATTGAAGATCTCATATTTGGGAAATACTAAATAGATTTGATATAAATATACCATGAATTGCTCATTTTTGGAATCACACCAATTTTATGAGCTGTTATAGCATCAGGATGTTGAGTAACATTTGGGTATAGCAAGAAGTCATATTTGTAGAGATTAAAAAATAAACTATTGGTATTTTAGTCATACAACTCTAGCAACTTATTTATTGAAGTAAATTTAAAAGATTTGATGGTGTTTATCTTTAGTTTATTTTGAAAGGAAGATCCATGTGTGTTGAGATTTTTAATTGGTGAATTTAAGCTCTTAATATTTAATTTGTCAATACGGGCTCGTAAACACGAGTTGCACTGCACTTCTTGATTCAGTTTGGAGGTCAGAGCTTTAATGTTTCCTTTATAATGATCAGCTAAGTAATGAACACACGAATACTTATGAACAAACAACTTTCGAAAAGAAATCAAACCATCTCACTAACATTAGTCGAATCAATAATAAAATTCAACTTTAGAACTTAAGATCTCTATTCAATCAATCCAACTTTTCTCTTTAAAGGAAATATGTACTTTGAATGGAAACCTAGTTCTTCACTGCACATGACGTCGATCCCAATCCAAACAAATATAATCTCAATTCCCTGGATAAAATAAGGCAATCCAAAAAGAATTTTAAACAAGATAAAAAGACAAGCTATTCACTCTTTTCACTAAGACTTAAACTAATTCTCTCATGCTAACATGCAAGACAAAACTCTATCTCGAAAAAAAACTCACATTGCCTTGACAATAAATTCAACTAACTAAAACAGAGGAATATTCTTACTGTTACTATACTTAAAACAAATTAACTTCACACCTCAAACTTCTAACTGATTTGAAACACATTAATGGGAATAAAAGTATTCTAAATCTAATTTATGAAAACAAGACTTTGTTGTATCAAAAACACTCTAAATCAAACTTCTGTGATGAAACCCTACAGTATAGAAGAATTATCACTGTCTAATTGAAATGCTGGAAAATGAGGACTAAGGCTACACAAAAAGCTTTCAAATGAAATTCAATCACTCTTCAAATATTCTCACTATGGATTAAACTCACTAACACTCATATTGTCAAACAACGATATGAAATTCACATTGATCCTAAAATACTACTGCTTTTTAAAAGTTGAACTTACTGATTCTAATTCAAATCCACACTTGAAAACTTGTATTGTTGTATAACCTATGTAAAATACTACTCCACGAAATAAAATCACTCGCTGTTAAATTCAAACTCAAACTATCTAATTTAAAAGGTCGGCTTCAAACATACCTACAATACTGAATAATTTGGCTTCAAACACACTTGCATTTATTGCTAATTTATCTCTCAAAAATGCACTTATTGTTCATTACTTCACAAACTTAAAAAAACAATTCCAAAATCAATAATTTCAAATTAAAATGTTGTTTGCAATAGTTAAAGGATATATAGGGAAAATCGATGTTGTATGAAGATGCATCTCATCAATCTATGAACAAGACCACATTCCTCATCATAATAATACTCAGAATTACACTTACAATCCCACAACAACAACAACAAAATCCAAGCCAACAATGTTCAAATCATAATGCAATGACTGAGTGTATGGAAATATTTTTTTAATCTTCTAAAGACATTTCGAAATCAACCACTTACAATTTTCATTGATCTTATTACAAACTTCCCTTAATTAATTTAAACAACGATTCTCAAATCAAATCATTAGCTAGAACTTATCCATTATAGGAGGATCGACCCTTAGTGAAAATTCGGTATCTGATTCAAAGTCTTTTGATTCCTTTATAAAAGCACGGAACTTTCAAAAGGATTCAGTTCAACTTCGTGAGAGATTACTAACCAAATTTAACACGATGTCTCTACGTTTGGCTCAATCAACTTACCATGACCAGCGTTGAAGGTAAAACAGAGGATTCCTTTGTAATTAATTAGGAATAATCAACCAATGGTTTTCAAATTAAATTGCTTCTACTTAATGAAACCAACCATTGAATAACTCCACTAATCTAGAAAGAAACTACGAGATCTATTCAAAAACTGGATTATCAGTGTTGAAACAACCATTTTTATCTATATAAAACATTATTAGAAACTCACTTCCAAATTGTAGTTACGACATTCTAAATTCATTTGTACAGACCATAAAAGAACGCTATCACACAACAATCATTCCTACTCTAAATGCATTGATGAAATTGAGATTTTTCAAGAATTCATGACTTGAAATCCGAAATAAGTTATCACACAGTTCAACAATATGCCAAATCAAACTTCAACACAGTATGATCCATTAGATGCATCAAGGTTGATTAACTTTATAATTTCCATCATAAATTAATGTGTGTATAATTGTTTCAAACTCAGAAATCAAACAGATTGTTTTCTTCTGAGAGGTAGAGCGTAGCTCTGTGCAGAGGGCTCACACATAATCATATGAGATTAACAATTCATCCACGCCCATTCATCACTTTGTTTCCTTCGTTATTGATTGTTGGATGCAAATTAAGAATGATTACACTCATAAACTCATTGAATTCACACAGAAGATAAATGAAATCCCACAACTATATGGCTACAAACTAACAAAGAGGCTCGATCCCAGATTGTGGTGGACCCTTGCCACACCTGGGTGACCCTAGGAGACTTTCAGTAAAAAGGAAATCTAATGCATTGGAATTAAAAACTCATTGTAACTATACTCACCATGATCCAAATTAACATATGCCCATCTTAACTCACTGAAACAGAGGTCCTTCGATTAATAAAAAGGAATGTTTTATAGCAGCTCGAAGATTGGTTTTTAACAAATCATAATTATCCAATGCTCCTCCCCCTCTGTTTGTTACAACATTGGCCTTTATAGGCAGAAATCTCATACATAGAATAGCAATGGATCTCTTTACATGGAAAACTCAAAAAATTGAAACTAATCTTAGAATTCCCAATCTGATTGCCATAAAAATATTGCTATTCTTGGCATAACTACTCCCAAATAAGCACTAACGTTAGGATGTGTTGTCTTCACGTTGATCTTGGAACTTTTCCAACTTCATTTGACCAAAAAATCCAAAACAAGGTTGGTTGGGAGATTTTTCGCAAATCTGGAATTTTCGGAATTTTATACAAATTAGCCTCAAAGAACCCTGAATATCTCCCAAACCATAGGGTATTTTGCAAAAATATTTTATGGTTAGTAAATTGGCTATACTAGGATCATAACCCATGTTCCTGAATGTCTTCATTCGCCTTTAGCTGCATGGAAATCGAGGTAAAAGATGGAAGTTTGAAATTTATTGTAGATTTGGGCAATTTTGTGAATATCCTCCTAGATAACCATATGAGTGAGTTGGGTGGAATCCAAGTTATGGAGAGGTATTATAATATCATTTTTTTCAATAACCTCTCTTGGTTTCTCCGAAAGCACACCGAAAGTTCCAAAGCCCTAAATTATGCATTCCCATACTTAATTGGCTTGTGAGGGATTTCAGCGATGGAACCCTGTGATCAATCTGCTTAAAAAAACTGTCATAAGTAAAACATGGCATAGTCATCTTTAATCATATAGAAGTGAAGAAAACTAATGAAAATCAACCATAGAGAGTATTTGGCGACAAGTGATGGAATTAGGGTATAGAACGGGAAAAACCTAGGGTTTTAGGGTATAAACAATGATATTTCATGATGAAAACATGGGAATATACAAGTCCCAACATCCCCCCATGCTTGAGGTTTTTCATGTCCTCATGAAAACAAATACTTTACTCATAGCTAGGTTTTTATGCAATCATAGCCTTAGGTAGGGTTAGTTCTTTGTGGAGCAACACCGCATGAAGATTTGATTGTCATAGATTTGATTTTAAGAGCGATACAAATCAAGGAAAAACAATAGATATGGTAGGAGGAAAATGATGAATAGGATGATAGGTGACAATGGAAATGGTAGATGAGATGAGGTTGTGATGGAGATGGGAAGACATGTGCTTGCTTGCTCTATTTTTGCGAGGCCAATTCTTATGGATGGTTTCTTCATGAAAGGAAGCAATGAATTTATCCTCTATGTTGGGGTCTTGTGATTTGGCAGATTGGAATACCAAATGACAAGGCAACATACAAACCAAGCTTTAGAGCTCTAGGATCTAGCCCTCCTAGTCTCAGAGAGGGATCTCTCAATATATTTGTAAAGATATGTCTTGAATAGTTTTAAGGGTTGATTTTAGGCTAGTTATGAGGTGCAGGGTTGTTTTTTTTATTTGGTTGGACATAGATGTTTTAGGTAGTATAGATAGAGTGTGCAAATTTACAAGCCATTAGGCAATGGATTCATACGAAAGTCTAAGCAGTTAGGGTCAATGAATTTGGGGAACCAAAGGGAAAATCTAACTTGGCTAAAAGATATGTTGGATAGTGCAGGTGAAATGAGATGGACATCAATGACTTAGAGTGAAATGCAAACTAAAACCTTCACAGTGATTTGCAGGATTCGGGGAATGCCCTATTTCCTCCAATAATTTCACTGTTGTGGGCTTAATAAACATTAACATACAATTGCATTCAAAGAAGAGGTAACACCTTACACATCTAGGACTACAATTATAGGGACCTTTAACACAACAATCACAACAAGAAGCAGAGGGTGTGATCGAAGCAGACCTCTCTATCAGACTGCAAACATTAGTAACTAAAGGGAGACTTCAGACACAGTATTTCAGGGACAAACAGAAAGAGGGAACACCTAAAAATTCGTTGGACCAACTGAATTAACCATTTCTAAAATAAAACAAAATAAAGGTTCAAGAGAGATGTTAAACTAATCAATAATACTTCAGCAGATGAAAACATAGAAACAGTGAAGAGTAAACAGGTCAAAGGTGCTTCTAGGATACATTTCTCTGCCTAAACCTTTTACTCTACTGTAAGAAAAGCATGATGGAACAAAGTGAAAAACAAGAAATAACATTAACAAGAGAAATTACTTCACCAAAACCAGCCTCACGGATCCAATGATCTAGCCTCCTTCATCAACAAAAAAACCAAGACATCCACACTTCTTGAAAACATCAATGCTTCTTCAAAGCAACAGTCTATGTATTACTTCAGAATTCATCAAATGCCAACCTTTAACAATGAGACTTCAAAGAGTATTTATAGGTGAATGAGGAGAAGTGGGGAAAGAAATGGTCTTAATTGATCATTTAAGATAGAATAGATGTGTCTTCAAATGCTTCACTCTGCTCAATGAACATTGCATTAATTATTTGGACCATTTAGTTGTTTTAGTTGACTTTGAGGCCAACTTGATATGGTAGTAATAACTCCAAAGTGTGTCTTTGTGGAGAAGTTTTCTGGCTGTAGTAGTTCTGTCTTTTCTTTTGGGGCAAGTAAAGTGGACAGTATGGGTTTTGAGACCACCCATACTTTTACAATAACTGCCTTAACAATTTAAAGAGGTTATGCTAGCATAATAACTGTCAAGGTATCTTGAGGAGTGTAAAGTGGCTGCAGGTGTCATTTTAGTCCTAGGAGGAGTAATTAGCTTCACTGATGTGTCACTTGAAGCTATCCTTTGTTGATTTGTCTATCTTCATCCCCTTAACACTGATTTGGTTTTTAACTGTGTTTTTAAGGCCTCCCTAATCATCTTCCTGCTTCACACTGCTTTATCACTGTGCTTATCCTTTAATATCTGGATCAATATTTAAATATTTAAGATTTATGTTTTAATCCTTTATCCTTTGCTATGGGTTTAAGCTTCAGTTCTTCACTGTTTACACTTAAAGTGTTGAACCTTAAACTCTGCTACACTTTCACTGATACTCTTTTGTTGTATGTAGGGTTTACAAGTGCCAAAGGTTTTACTACTTTACCAATGTTCATGATGCACTGATAAACATTTAATTTTACCATTCTCATCCCTTATTCCATTAATTAGGTAGCAGGATCGTAACCCTGAGCTCTATGTCACCTTTAGTGACTATGGAATGCCTTTAATGGCTCAAGCTTCCATTAGACCTGCAAAAACCAATAAACTAGTTAACTAAAACTTGTGTGGGGGTTTGAATTGCTTCAGAGGCTGGGCAGAGGTAGAGGAGCTGTGCAGAGGGAGGTTTTTGTAGAGGGAAAGAGTTAAAACCATGTCGGAAGGCAAGACAATGGCAGAGGCGATAATGAGGGATTCAAACCTAGATTGGCGCGAAAATATGGTTGAGTATTTTTTGGAGAAACAGGAATGGTTTTCACACGACACTTGGGTGGTAAATGGTTTTGGGCAAAACAAATGCAATTCCATATAGCGTGCAACGCGTGGCCTTTTTAAAACCATCGGTATCATGTGCAAGATGCACAGAGTGGGAGGGGGGTGAAAATAATGTGAAACAGTGCGCTGGCCATTGGATTTGGGGTCGCAGTTCCAACACTGGAGAAAACGCGCGATGGGAAGTAAGATGCTCGGGCAGAGAAAGGTGGTGGGTCCGAGTATTATGTAAGCTATTTTTTCACATAGCAGATGATTGTCGAGTGGTGTTAAATGGCTAGGTTATGCGATGGCCATTGATCTGGAGGGATGGATGATCGAGATTAAAGCAGGGAGATGGCAAACAATGGGTTGGGGAAAATACGGAAATAGCAACAGCAGTTATATCCTTGGAAGATCAACGGTGGGGATTAGTTTCGAGAGTCTGCGGTAGGCGAGGGGTTGGGGAAAAAAATAGGTGCCAGAAACAATCCGCACCATCAGATCTGCGAGACGGACGGTGGAAATTTGACAACTGAGGGGAAATGCGAATGGAAAAATACAAAAGGAAAAAAGGGTTTTATGGGAAGGAGATAGGGGCTTAGGAAAAGGGTGCAGGCGCGATCCTGTGGAGAAATAAGGTGACCGGGGCAGAAATAAAAGGGGCCTAAGGAATTAAGCACTTGGTCATAGCGCATTGTTTTATGACAAAGAAGGGGCTGGGTTAAAGCCAAAGGGGCTAAAGGTCTGATGTACCAAAATAGTGCATTTTAAGGCTCAAAGTGGGTTTTTTAACCTTAGAAGAAGGCTTTGATAGGGTTAGGAGGGGTGCTTTAAACCTTAGAAAGGGGTTTTTAATGGTTTAGAAGGGATTTTTAGGGAGATGGAGGATAATCAAAAGGAAGAAGGGGATGTTATAAGAATGAATGGGTGTTAGAAAATTGGGGAAAATGAGTGACGTGAAGGCTTGAACAAAGTTTTTTCCCTGAATCAGTAGGGATAATTTGAAGGTTTTTGTGGCAACATCAGTAAAGATAATTTTAAGATAAGTAGCAACATGAAGGCCTAGAATGAGGATTTTATGAAAAAGAAATAACTGGGGGATAATGAACACAGTGAGATTTCCAAACTCACAGCTTTTCTCATAAAAATTGTTATGGAAATCTAAGAATTGATCTAGCCATCATTAAGAATAGTTGAAAATATAGATGGCTAACACTGGCTCCACTTGGGGAGGACAACTTTCTTTTTAGGTGTACAGAACCTCAGCGACCAATCTTTGCCTTTTAGTAGACCAGTGCCTTATCCATTGGGCAGCATTCTCTTCTTTCCTTTGGCTGATTTCTTTTGCATTCTGATAATTCTTTCAATGACCTACATCATGAAATCTCTTTAAACAACATCTCTACCTACCCCAACTATTTTTCCTCGCATTTTTCTTCTTTTGAGTGCACTTGGACTAGCATCTCCTTTACATCTTATTTTGAAAACAAAAAAATAAAACTATCCAATGCTACCCTTATTTCTTCCAAGAGCCTAGATTAAAAAGTTGGACTCTTCTTTCTCTACCTAATCTACTTATCTACCAGGATTAAGCTATTTGACAGATTTCATTCTCTATATTCTAAAACAAAATTCAAAACACAACCAAATCAGGGTTAAATAGTTTGATTTGTTGTAGTGCTATGGCATAAGAAAAAAACTGCACATAGAATTTATTTGCAAGAAACTAAAATAGAATCTTGGAAGGCTTAGGATTTGAAACTTATAAGCATCCTTCCTTTCATTTTCAGCTCTGATTTTGATCCTTTTGAGCTATCCTTCTTCTTTTCTTGGTTCAAGTTTTTGGCATGTTATAACCATTCCTTTCCTCTTTAGCTAAGGTTTTGATCTATTTAGAGCCATTCTTTACCAATTTACAGGTTCAGGATTTGAGTTTGTTTGAACCTTTTTATTCTATCATAATCTAACCTACTGATAAGCCAAGGTTGAACTGTTTGGAAAATCTGATTCACTAACCTATCAGCCGTAAATTGAAATCCATCTACTCATGATTAGGTTGTATGACTAGATAACAGTGCTTCCTTTGGTAGTGGCATTTTAAGCTTGCACACTTTCAGATTTTTTCTATTTTTTGGTATGGGCTATACCTTTCTTCTTTTAAATCCTACCCTCTTTCCTCTTTTTATATTGTTTTTGCATTTTTTTTTTCTTGTGCAATGGTATGTACAATGGATGAAAAATCTCTGAAACTAAGATTCTTGACAGAAATAGTGTTTAAGCATCCTGCCATTGATAGGACCTCCCAACACCTCTTCTTCATTTAGTTTCTGCAGGAAAAATGTATTATGCCCTCTTATGGAATGAATAATGTAGGGCCCTTTCCACAGATTCTCAAACTTACCATGCTTTCATTTCTCTTCCCTCCTAGAATCCCATTTTAAGACTACATCTCCAACTTGGAAGTCATTTTCTTTAGTCCTTCTATCAAACAACTTCTTGATGTCTTCTTGGACTACTTGTGTTCTTTTATACACTTCCTCTTTTGATTGTTGTAAATGAATGGTCTGGTTGATCCTTCTCTGCATATCATTTTCTTCAGCTTGGAATTCCTAAAGGAGTTTCATGACTGGAACTCCTAATGATGTTGGGAAGACTGCATCCATGCGATAAACCAGCTGGTAGGGAGACATGTGGATTGATTTTTTGGTGGTCAGCCTATCATCCCATAGAGCATGAAAAAGCTTACTATGCCATGATTTCTGATTCTGCTCTAATAGATTTTTGATGATATTAACAAGGCTTTTGTTGGAGGATTCAGCTAGACCATTTCCTTTGGGGTAGTAGGCAGTGGAATGTCCTAATGTAATTTGATATTTATGGTAGAATTCTACCATCCTCTTGGATTTGAAGGTAGCAGCATTGTCTGTGATTATTTTCCTAGGACAACCAAATCTGGATAATATATTGGTTTCGAGGAATTTAATGATAACAGAGTCAATAACATTCTTAGTGGGTATGGCCTCTATCCATTTGGTAAAATAATTAGTGGCCATGAGGATCCATTTGTGTTGGGCTGAGGATGATGGGTTAATTTCCCCAATGAAGTCCAAACCCCACTATTGAAAGGGAGTCTCAACACTGATAGGCTACAAAGGTAAGGGTAAACGTTTTCTCTTGCCATAAAAAATTTGACACTTATGGCAAGACATGACTAATTTATGAGTTTCTCAAAAAAGGGTAGACCAATAGTATCCAGATATGAGGATCTTGTTTGCTGTGGCCTTCCAACTTAGATGTCCTCCACATTCTCCTTCATGTAATTCAAGCATGATTTTTCCTGCATCAACCTCAAGTAAACATTTAAGTAATATCCCCACAACATTTTTCCAATATAGCACACCATCTAATATACAGTAATTTAATGGCTTCTGTTTGAAAAATATAGCTTTTGTTTTTTACAAAGAAGGAGGAGCGTTTAAATAAAACAACACATAACTGATGTCAGCATACCAAGGAGAGTTCACAAATGTTTCTTCAATGAATGGTGTTGTTTATTCCTCTATTTCTTCCAAGGCATCAACCATATTCATGTCTAAAGCTTGGAAGTTTGACTCAGCCATGAGTTTGGCTAATCCCTGTCCTTTGATGAGTTTGGTAGGCCTAATTTCTAAGTCATATTCTAGAATAGTAGCAATCCATTTTCCCCTTTTACCATCAAGGTCTTGACTTAGAATGTCTTTGACAACAGTATGTGGAATAAAAGCAATGATGTGAGAATGTAAGATGTAGACTCTAAAGTCTTTCAATGCTTTCACCAATGCTAAGGCTTGCTTCTCCATGATATTATACTCGAGAGGAGCATCTCTTAAGGCTACACTAAAGAAGGATATTGGTTGTTCTTGCCCCATGTGGTTCTTTTGGAGCAATACTGTAGCTATTGTGTGTTCAGATGCGAAATAAAAGAGATAAAAATATTTTGTGAAATCAGGACTAATGAGAACTAGTGTATGAGTGAGGGCTTGTTTTACCAGTTCAAATGATTGTTTAGCTTGCATTTTCAACTTAACACCTACTTCTTTCCTGAGCATGTTAGTGATTTTTCTTAATAGCTCAGCAAGGTTGGGGATAAACCTCCTCAAAAAAAAATTATTTCTGATGAAAGATTGCAATTCTTTGAGGTTCCTAGGGTGGCTGATATTCAATATGCCATCAATTCTTTTAGTATCTACTTTGATCCCTTCTTCAGAGATTATGTGACCAAGAATATTTCCTTCTTGGAGGCTAAAGAGGGTCTTTTTGGGATTCAAAGACAAACCAAATCTTCTGCATTTCTCGAAAAAAATCCTTAAATGGATCAAATGTTCTTCATCATCTTTGGAGAAAACAGTAATATCGTCAAGGTAAATGATTATAAAATAGCCTATGTCTTCTGAGAAGGCTATGTCCATGGCCCTTTGGAAGGTAGCTCCGGTGTTCATCAAACCAAATGGAATTTTGACATACATGAATGTACCCCAAGTTGTAGTAAAAGCAGTTATATGTTGATCACTTGGAAGTACTAACACTTGATTGTAACTTGAGAACCCATCCAGCAATGATATTCTTTTGGACCCAACCACCCTTTGGAGAATGTGATCCATTTTTGGCAAGGGATAGTTATCTTTCAAGGAGGCTCTATTGAGATTCTTGAAGTCAATACAAAGCCTAATCTCCCCTGTCTTCTTTCTAACAGATACTAGATTGGAAACCCATTATGAATATCTGAGAGAAACTATGATCCTAGCATCATACATTTTCCTAATCTCTTTCTCAACTGCAGGCAATAAAACAGGGTTTATCCTCCTTAGTTTTTATCTGAAAGGTTTCTAATTTTCCTTAAGGGGAATTTTGTGTTGAATGATGTTGGTGTCATATGATTTCAGGTCTTTATATTCCCATGCAAACACATCTATAAATTCTTTGAAAAGTGATATATATTGCTGCTTGACATGAGTTGGGAGGGTGCTGGATAACTTAATCATTTTGGGTTCAGTTGGGCTGCCTATGTTATGTTCTTCCACATTAGCTTCCATATGTTCTGTTTTTAGTTCTTTGGCTACGTCATTGAAATCAAAGAGTTGTTCTAAAGGTGTAAGACCCCTTGGAATAGTGTCACCTTTACATTCTAGAAATTCAAGGTCTTTTTGGTTTGGGTCATCAAACAACTCTGCTCTGAAAAGATGGTCAAACTGATTTATATCAGCAGGAAGGGAGGAGTTTTTTTCATGGATTTGTTCCTCATTTAAAAACTCTTCTTCATGGCTGGAAACTGGTGATGCTAAGGAAAACTCATCCTTTGATTGCAGGAAATCCTCTATGTGTTTATCATTTTCAAACACCTGCCAATGATCTTTGTTATCAGGCATTGTTGGTCTATTTTTTACCTTTATACTGAATTGTTCATTTATCTGTGGCATTTGGCAATTGCTGGCAGAGAAGGCAAGTTCATTTTCTAAATGATTTTGGGCTCTTGGTATGAAAATGAGTTCGTATTTTTCAAAAGTTTTAAGGAGAACGAGGGTAGCATTTCTATATTATCTGAGTCTGGTATTTTTGGTTGAATATTCCCCTTTTATTTGTCAAATGATGAAATTAGAATCTCCCTGGAGTGATATCTTTTTGGCCTTTAAATCTTCAAGTATATGCAGGCCAAGGAGGACGGCTTCATATTCTACAATGTTGTTGGTGCAGGAAAATTCTAGTTTGCAGGAATGTCCTTTGTTTGTGTTGTGTATCCATACACCAGCCACAGCATTAGTTTTTTCTACAAGAGCCATCAAAGCTCATTCTCCAAAGTGTTTCTATCTCATCTTCACTTGTTTTGTGTTGCCCAAGGCTGTTGGGACTTGAAATGTCCAGAGGTTGAGAGGAGGGCAAGTTTGAATGTTCTGGTGTACTGATTTCCTGCTTGTTTGCCTTCTCTTGTTGGGTGACTTCATCTTCATTGTACAAAATATAGGAATCTAAGTCTAAATGGGTGAAATAAACAGGAGTGTTGTGAGGCTTGTCCTTGCTTCTCACCATGTATTTCATAAGGGTTTCTCTATACAATCTACTGGTTTGACCAAACACTGGTATGGTGGCATAAGACATATCCATTTGAAGGCTACCCTGAATCTTGGATCCTCATGATTTGGACAAAAGCATGCCATATTTTGAGGGAATGTCAACTACTACTATGTCCATTACTAGACTCTTAGCAGGAATTTGAGACAGGTTGACACATAAATCCTTGATTAAACCCAAGCATTTAACCCTTCTATAATCAAAGGAATATAGATCTTTATATGGTCTAGTAATTTCTAAGCCTAGGCTTTCCATTACTACTTTGGGCATAAGGTTATGTGATGCTCCTGAATCTAGCATGGCATTGTGCAAGATTTTTTCATATATGTTTAAACTGACATAAAAGGGAGGAACAACCCCCTCTTGGTATTTTCCTTCAATTCTGGGACCAAACAACAATTCTGGTTTGTCATCTGTCAAGTTTAAGGTATCAGCGTCAACGTTTATATTCGGAGCCTTTAAAACTTGATTTTTATACACTTCTCGAGTCACCAGCTTAGCTAAGGGCACGTTGATTTTGATCTTTGCAATCTCACCCTCAAGGCTAAAAGGAAGCATTGTTTTTGGCATATTTACATCTATTTTTTTAGCTATGTTTCTTTCAGCCATTCTGGCTTGTTGGGTTTTATTAGGATTACTAATTGGAACAGTTTGGTTAGGGCCACTAGCAGAAGTACTAGGGCAAATTTCTTCAACACTCTATTGGTTTTTTTTGTCTTTGTTTGGGTCAGCTTTCTTGGCCACTGTGTTGGTTTTATTTGCTATCTTTTTAGGCTGATTTTCCAGGTTTTCCTAACAGCAGTATTTGTGTTTTTTTTCATTTGAAACCTCTGGGTTCAATTTGCTTCTTATATCATATTGTCTATGTACCTCCATGATTGCATTCTCAAAACCCAACCTATAATATTTAGATTTTTCATGATTATGTTCAGGTTGTTCTGATGAGAAAAAACCATGTTCTTCCTCAATGAGGAAAATGTCATCTTCTCCATCAGACCCTATCAAGTTCACATTATTTTCCTCCTGTTGGGGTTCCCATGTTTTGGCAGATTTGGCAATACCAAAAGATGAGACAACATCAGAACCACTTCTGGGCCCTAGGATATAGCCCTCCAAGACCCGGAGAGGGATCTCTCCAAATAGAGCAAAGAATGATATATCTTTGAAGCTCAAGATGAGATATTAGGCTAGTTATGAAGCACAAAAGGGGGTTTAAAATGATTTGGTTGGTTGGTTGCTAGGTTGGTCATGAGATCATGGACTAAGAAAGTAATGGGAGAAAAGGAACAAAGCAGCAGGATGTTTCAGAAATGAGGATAGGTCAAGAAAGTGTCATCCATTGGGCTATGGAATCATGAAAGGAGAATTACATGCAACAACTAGCCAAAGTTTTCAGAGGGAAAGTCATCTAATACTAAAGGATATTTAGATTGTAGGGTGGGATGAAACATTAAGGATTGAAAGTGAGAGAAGGAAAACAACCTAATTTCTATCTATAGATCAGGTCAGAGGTATTTTAACTCCAGACCTGCTTGGACATACTCAAAGGCAGCTTTCGATGGAGGAACAAAGGGGTAGCTTATAGATCAGACCAGAGGTCATTTAACTCCATGTTGGCTTTAGCATGCTCCAAGGAAAAAAAGAGATAAGTTAACAAAGAGATCTTAGAAAGGCCAGCTGGTCGCACAAGGATCCTAGTGGACAGGGCTAACTCTTATCCCTAGTGTTCCCAAATCTTCCAGCTTAAACCCAACAAGAACATCTAATAACAAATTCCATTTAATTCATACATCAGAGAGCAGGCAATATCATCTACTACACTGGTTAAATCAACTGAAATCAATTCTCAGATAGCACATAAAGCAGAAAACATTAAAGGTAGGGAGAGCAGGAAACATAGGGCACTTAACAAGGGTGAATCCTATGTTATACTTCTGTTTCCTACCAGAAGAACATGAAACAGTATGAAAATGTAATAAATAGAGTTAGAAAAAACATCACCAATAGTAACAGACCAGGATCCTGTGAAATGTGCTTTGATTAATTGATGCAAAACCAGTCATGTACAATAAGCTCGATGGCTGTTACAATCCTAACTTTCTCCTCCCAGCCTATTACATTCAAACTACTCTACAGCTCCCTCCCAAGACTATTCTAACAGTCAAACTAAATCCCTCTAATAGCAATTTGCCAACAACTGAACAACAACCTTTACAATATGTTCTCAGGAATTCTTATAGGAGAAGAGAGAAACAGAGGTAGATAGACTTTTAATTGATCTCATTAAGACAGAACGACAGAAGTGTTTGCGCCCATAATGCTTAATGGAATCGTGCTGTAATCTGTAGACTGTTTGGAGGCCTCTGTCAGGTCAAGATTGACCTCTGATATGTTCTTGGAGTCTTTTCAGGTGTCTAGAACTCTGTGCTGCCTTCTGGAATAAATGAACTGGGTGGAAAATCTGTAAGGCCACTCCATACCTTCATAACTGCTGCATGACTGTCTTAAATGAGTTTCAGTCAGTGTAATTAATCATTTCAGGGCTCGAGGAGGCATGGATATTTCTTGTAGGAAGGTGCACATCTGGAGAAGAGTACTCTGCTGATATTAAACACAGGTAAGCTTTTGACAGTGTGCTTAAATCTTCAAATTGCGCCTTTTCCTTGGAATGCAGGGTTAAACATTAATTATTTCACTAACAAGCGTTAACCCCCTTTGAATCTCCTCCGCTGATCCGCTGACAAATGCTGAAATGGCCTCTCTGTGCTCTCTGCGCAATAAAATAAGCCTGTTATGAACTCGAGTAGTGGTGGCAGAGGAATGCTTTGGAGGCCCGGAGGAATGGTGGCGGAACATTGGAGAAACAGTAGAAATAATGAAGGGAGTGGAGAAAAGCACGCACAGCGTAAAACCCAAAAGTTAATGTTTGGGAAGACTACAAAGGAAAACATGGAAAAACAAAGGGAGCGCTCATACGAGGTGGGACCCACAGGCAATCGCAAATCGCAAAGGCGAAAAGTGCGATGGCGGAAGGTGGCTCTAAACAGAAAAATTGCGCTTGCGATATTGCGATGGGGCGGGTTTGCGATGGCGCGATTGGAGGATTTGCGACGCAATCAGATCGCATCGCAAATATTTGCGATGGATCAATCGACCACAAATAACGAACATGCGAAATGCGATAAGTGCGATAATGCGATAAGTGCGATCTGCGATGGAAAAGCGGCGGGTTATAAAGATATAACATAAACTTTATTTCTAAATTTTATGGGGTATGGTAAAGGGGAAGTGGTTTAATAGAGGGCAGGACTCATAATAAGGTAGGAAAGTGGGTTTTTTAGGCCTTTTTAATGCATTTTACGGCCTAGGAAGGGAAACGATAAGGGGAGCCAAAGGGAAAATTGGCTAAACAAAAGGTAAGGGAAGATTTTAAAGGGGAAAAAGGGACATAGAAGAGGAGACAAAAAGGGGAACGAGATAGAAGCTATGTGGGGGGAAATAAGAGGGAAAAGGGGGCCCTTGGGCATTTCTACACAAACAGAGAGGCTTTATAATGGGAATCAGCAGTGGGGATTCATCAGAAGGACAAAAGCACAAGGAGGCTTCAAGGATGATGTGTTTTCAGGGGAAATGAATTCCTTGAAGGCTCAACAACAATCTTAGCCCCCTATTTTTCTTGTCAAAAATTTCATAGGGGGGCTAACACCTCCAACCTTCAGTTTCCCCTTCATCTTCTTGTTCTATATAGTTTTGTTGAAAGGGAGGCCTAATTTGTTGGTCATCTTCTCTATGCCTATCTTGATTGGTATCTCTTCTGATGTTTGCATTTATGTTTTTATTTTGGAGGTTGTTTTGGTTTTCTCTAGGAGGTGTACTTTCATTTAAATTGATATTTTCAAGCATTATTTCCATCACCCCTACTAGGTTGTCTATTTTGGCATCAGATGAAGAAGTGGATGCCACTATTTCATCTTTATGTGTGACTCTTTTCTTTGTTCTCAACCTAGACCTCTTCTCAATCAGATTTGCTTCTACACTAATAGCTCCCCTATACATGTCTTCTAAAGTTAAAGGATCCCTTTCCCTCAGCTGATAGGCCATTTCAGGATCAAATCCTTCAGGGAATTTCACCAAAGCTAAGCCTAGTGGAGGTTTCAAATTTGGAGGTAGTGCATTATAAACACTATTGCATCTAGTGCAATAATCTTAAACACTTTCCCCAGTGTTTCTCTTGAGGTTGTTGTAATCTGAAAGTATTTGGAGAGGGTTTTTTTTATTTTCCCATTTTTTAGTGAATGTTTGTAATAAAGAAGGGAGATCATGTATGCTATGGGGAGTTAAGCCCTTGAACCATTTCTTGGCTTCTCCTCCCAAACTTTGAGCAAAAATTATCATTTTGATGGTCTCATCTTCTATTTACATATAATCAAAAGCATCATTCATCTTGTCTACATGTTGTTGAGCAACAGTGGGCTCATTTCCAGTGAAATGGGGAATCTTAGACTGATAATCATTGGGTAGAGGAACTAGAGGTTGTGGTAACACTAAAGGAGCATACCATGCTGCCATGGCTGGAAAGAATGAAGGATTTACAAGGGGTTCATTTACAAAAGGGGTAGTGGGTTGAACAGGAGTGCTTTGAGTAGTAGAGGTGTGAATAGGAGTGGAAGTAACACTTAGGCCAACAAACTGATGATGGACAGACTTGTTATGGAAAGAGTTGAAGTGTAGCAGAAGCTAGGAATCAGGAGGAGTAGAAGGTGATGCTTCTGTGCTAGAGCTATGCTATAAATCTGTGGGTTCAAAGTCTATCTAATTTAGATCACTCTGAGACTTGCTTCTAGGTATGTTTCTTGTATGAGGCAAGTCCAAGTGAAGATCCTCCAAGATGGTGAGATTCTCAGGTACAAATTTTGTTTTTGGAATAGTACTAATAATAGCCGATTTTCTAGCTTTAGGATTCTGCCACAAAATTCTCTCTGGATTTTCAACTATGTTAGGAGGGTCAGGATTTGGATGGGATCTGGTATGGATCCTATGAGAAGCCAGGTTCTAGCTTCAAATTTGGAGAGGCTTCAAAATTTCAAATTATTTCAAAGGTTTTCCTCTCACAATGTTTCTCATGGCCTCAAATAAGGTTCCCAAATCTCTTCAAGGCTAATCAACTCAATCCTAAATAAATCAGGGATCTTGGTGAATCAAAAAGGCCTACTCTGGTAGATGGAGTTGCCAAGTGGAAGTTTTTAGCTTTTTGAAGGTAAAATTTTTGTGGTTCACCACCATTGTTTATTATGAAACCAATCTGAAATGTTTTTTGGATTTTTATGAGTTTTCTATGGTTTTTGAAGGACCTAATGAGTCTATAAGAGTTTGATAATATATTATGTACTCAGAGGTCCCACTGTGATCGCCATTATGTTGGGGTCCTGTGATTTGGCAGATTGGCATACCAAATTACAAGGCAACATACAAACCAAGCTTTAGAGCTCTAGGATCTAACCCTCCTAGTCTTAGAGAGGGATCTCTCAATATATTTGTAAATATATGTCTTGAATAGTTTTAAGGGTTGATTTTAGGCTAGTTATAGGTGCAGGGTTATTTTTTTTGTTTGGTTGGACATAGATGTTTCAGGCAGCATAGATAGAGTGTGGAAATCTACAAGCCATTGGGCAATGGAGTCATGCGAAAGTCTAAGCAGTTTTGGTCAATCAATTTGGGGAACCAAAGGGAAAATCTAACTTGGTTAAAAGATCTATTGGATAGTGTAGATGACATGAGATGGACATCAATGAATTAGAGTGAAATGAAAACTAAAACCTTCACAGTGATTTACAGGATTTAGGGAACACCCTATTTCCTCCAATAAGTTCATTGCTGTGGGCTTAATAGACATTAACATACAATTGCATTCAAAGAAGAGGGAATGCCTTAGACATCTAGGACTACAATTATAGGGACCTTTAACACAACAATCACAGCAAGAAGCACAGAGTGTGACCGAAGCATACCTCTCTGTCAGACTGCAAACATTAGTAACTAAAGGGAGATTTCAGACACAGTATTTCAGGGACAAACAAAAAGAGGGAACGCCTAAACATTCGTTGGACCAACTGAATTAACCATTTCTGAAATAAAACAAACTAAAGTTTCAAGAGAGTTGTTAAACTACTCAATAATACTTTAGCAGATGAAAACATAGAAACAATGAAGAGTAAACAGGTCAGAGGTGCTTCTGGGATACATTTATCTGCCTAAAATTTTTACTCTATTGGAAGAAAATCATGATGGAACAAAGCGAAAAATAGGAAATAACATTAACAACAAAAATTAATTCACCAAAACCAAGCTCAGGGATCCAATGATCTAGCCTCTTTCATCAACAGAAAAACCAAGACAGCCACACTTCTTCAAAACATCAATGCTTCTTCAAAGCAGCAGTCTATGTATTACTTCAGAATTCATCAAATTCCAACCTTTAACAATGAGACTTCGAAGAGTCTTTATAGGTGAATGAGGAGAAGTGGGGAAAGAAATGGTCTTAATTGATCATTTAAGATAGAGTAGATGTGTATTCAAATGCTTCACTCCACTCAATGAACATTTCATTAATTGTTTTGACCATTTAGTTGTTTTAGTTGACTTTGAGGCCAACTTGACAGGTTAGTAATAACTCCAAAGTGTGTCTTTGTGGAGAATTTTTCTAGCTGCAGCAGTTCTATATTTTCTTCTGGGGAAAGTAAAGTGGAAAGTATGGGTTTTGAGACCACCCATACTTTTACAATAACTGCCTTAACAGTTTAAAGAGTTTATGCCAGCATAATAACTGTCAAGGTATCTTGAGGAGTGTAAAGTGGCCGAAGGTGTCATTTTAGTCCTCGGAGGAGTAATTAGCTTCACTGATGTGTCATTCGAAGCTCTCCTTTTTTGATTTGTCTATATTCATCCCCTTAACACTGATTTGGTTTTTAACTGTGTTTTTAAGGCCTCTCTAATCATCTTCTTGCTTCAGACTGCTCTATCACTGTGCTTATCCTTTAATCTCTGGATCAATCTTTAAATCTTTAAGTTGTTTTAATCCTTTATCCTTTGCTGTGGGTTTAAGATTTGGTTCTTCACTTATTACGCTTGAAGCGTTGACCCTTAAATTCTAATACACTTTCACTGATACTCTTTTGTTGTATGCAGGGTCTACAAGCACTGGAGGTTTTACTACTTTACCAGTGTTCATGATACACTGATAAACATTGAATTTTACCCTTCTCATCCCTTATTCCATTGATTAGGCAGCAGGATTGTCACCCTGAGCTTTATGTCACCTTTAATGATTGTGGAATGCCTTTAATGGCTCAAGCTACCATTAGACCAGCAAAAACCAATAAACTAGTTAGCTAAAACCTGCGCAGGGGCTTGAACTACTTCAGAGGCTGGGCAGAGGTGGAGGAGCAGTGCAGAGGGAGGTTTTTGCAGAGGGAAAGAGTTAAAACCATGGTGGAAGGCAAGACAGTGGCAGAGGCGATGATCAGGGATTCAAACCTAGATTGGCACGAAAATATGGTTGAGTGGTTTTCAGAGAACCAGGAATGGTTTTCACGCGACACTTGGGCAATAAATGGTTTTGGGAAAAACAAACATGATTCCATACAGTGTGCAACATGTGGCCTTTTGAAAAACACCGGTATCACGTACAAGATGCATGGAGGGGGAGGGGGGTGAAAAATAACGTGAAACGGTGCGCTAGTCATTAGATCTAGGGTCACAGATCCAACGGTGAAGAAAACACGTGATGGGAAGTAAGATGCTCTAGCAGAGAAAGGTGGTGGGCCTGGGTATGATGTAAGCTATTTTGTCGCGTAGTGAATGATCATTGGGTGGTGTTTAATGGTCAAGTTATGCGATGGCTATTGACCTGGAGGGATGGACGATTAGGATTAAAGTGGGGAGATGGAAAATGATGGGTCGGGGAAAATACGAAAATAGCAACAGCCGTTAGATCCTTGGAAGATCAACGACATGGGATTAGTTCCAGGAGTCTGTGGTAGGCGAGGGGTTGGGGAAAAACATAGGTGTCGAAAACAATCCACACCATCAAATCTGCGAGATGAACGATGGAGATTAGATAGCCGAGGGGATATGCGAATGGAAAAATACAAAAGGAAAAAGGGTTTTATGGGAAGGAGATAGGGGCTTAGGAAAAGGGTGTAGGCGTGGTCCCGTGGAGAAATAAGGTGACTAGGGCAGAAAGAAAAGGGGGCTAAGGACTTGAGCGCATGGTTTTATGATGAAGAAGGGGCTGGGCTAAAGGCCTGATGTACCAAAACAGTGCATTTTAAGGCCCAAAGTGGGTTTTTTAACCTTAGAAGAAGGCTCTGATAGGGTTAGGAGGGGTGCTTTAAACCTTAGAAAGGGGTTTTTAATGGTTTAGAAGGGATTTTTAGGGAGATGGAGGATAATCAAAAGGAAGAAGGGGAATTTATAAGAATGAATGGGTGTTAGAAAATCAGCGAAAATGTGTGATGTGAAGGCTTGAAAACAGTTTTTTCCCTAAATCAGCAGGGATACTTTGAAGGTTTTTATGGAAACATTAGTAAAGATCATTTTAAGATCAGTAACAACATGAAGGCCCAGAATGAGGATTTTATGAAAAAGGAATAACTAGGAGATAATGAACAGAGTGAGATTTCCAAACTCACAACTTTTCTCATAAAAATTGTTTTGGAAATCTAAGAACTGGTCTAGCCATCATTAATCATAGCTAAAAATATAGATGGCTAACACTCTATTGGATTCAAATGAAAATATGTGTGAATGTAAGAGGGGAAGGCATTATAGTTACTGCTTTTGTTTACATGAACCATTATGATTATGACCTAGAGTAGCATGAAAATGGAGGGTATATGGAAAACTAGATATACAGAATATGTGGTGGTTAATCAGCAAGCTTTCTTAAATATCTAATCAATTAAATAACCTTAAGCCACCTCTACCTCAAGTTTTACCCTTGTTGTTGATGTCCTTGGTGTTGCAAGATGAAGTAAATGATGGAATGGCTCGAGCTGATGTGATTGCTGATATGATCTGCTGAAGAAGGAAAAAGGTCACAATATCCACGTTATCCCAAAAATGTTGATGCATGTATATTTTTCATACTCCTTCCTGAAATAACACAAGCACCATCATCAATAATCCTCTTTATTGAAATAAATGAAATAATTTAAATTAGAGAACAATTGCCTGATCATGCTCCAAGCCCAACAATTGTGAAAAATGATAGTGAGAACCATGAGTAAGCATAGGGTGAAAATATCAATCAAACTTGACAATTCTCATCATTTTTTCCTAACATCTCTCCCCTCCCCCCCATGCCTATCATATTGCATGTCCTCATGCAAGAAAAACCCTTGACAGAGACCAAAGACTAAAGGGCTAGGGTTTCTATATTAAATTCATGCTTCATTGACTTAAACCATAGGGCTAATTATGAGAGCATGTAAGTGCTATCCTCCTGTATTTTATAGAATTCACTAGGTGACCGTGGATGTTCTACCAGCCCCTAAAGATGGCATTATTTCCCTATCAACTATCTTTAGAAATCTCACTGCCTTCATTATCCTAAACAAACCTATTTCACTATTTTTCATCTCTGCCTTCTAAGTTTACCTTGCTGCTCTAAAAAGACTCATCATGGGCTTTTTTATCTCATTTTCACTCTCCCTCCCTAATCACACTCTCATTCGCTCCTTTTCTCCCTCTAAAAGCCCTTCAAAACCCTTTTCTTTCATATTATTCCTTTATCTTTCAAAACAATGTAAAAAGACCCTCTTTTTACATTGTTTTTATTAAAATATTTAACTGTCAGGTCCTTTTATTTTTGTATATACTGAACCCTATTTTTAATGTGTAAACCTGACTCTTTATATTTTAACCCAGGCCCCTTTTCCCTTAAGCCCTCACCCTCGCACACTCAAACCCCACTCCCACATGACCCTAACCACGCCCATTGCATAATCCCTCGCTATAAATATTTCAACCCTATGCCTTTTATTTATAACAACCCTTCATAAACCTTATAAATCAAGCGCATTCATTGATTTTTAAAAACTATGGGCCCCTCTCTTTCATCAAAACCCATGTTCCAACAAATACTTCGCCACCTGTTCGCTCGCGCCCTCCCTTCTACCTACCTGTCGCTCCACATCGTGGGATCACCGTTGATATTCGTCCTTGATATCTAATGACCTACACTACATATTGCAAATAAATTAGCACCGATATTAATGTTTTAAAATATTGAAATAGGTGCTTTTGTCCTGCTACGCATCGCGCGATGAAATGTATCACACTCCTGTCCTGAAAATCGTTACCACCTCCTCCATTGTGTGAAAATCGCTTATCCCTTCGCGTCATAATTCAAATGCCTCTGCCCTCTCTTCAAGCTTCTTTTTGGTTCCGCCTACAGAACCAAGCCCATAAATGCCTTTCTCCACCCTCCAACAGCCTGAAAACCCTTGAAAATGCAGAAAACCCTCCCTGCATGGTTTTTAAACTAATTGTTTGTTTTTATGTGCAGGATTAATGGCGGAATGCCTAAAAAAGCATTATGATGGTCCAAAAATGCCTGAATAAATGTCTGGGTGATGAGCCAGAGGTTTAAGTTGAATTCAAAGGGACCAGAGGCCCTATCTTGAGATTGATAATCAATGGTTATTAAACCATCCAATAATGAAAGTGTTGGGGTTCCCATGTTTTGGCCAGATTGGCAAGACCAAAAGATGAGACAACATCAGAACCACTTTTGGGCCCTAGGATCTAGCCCTCCTAGACCTGGAGAGGGATCTCTCCAAATAGAACAAGAATGATGTATCCTTGAAGCTTGAACTGAGATATTAAGCTAGTTATGAAGCACAATGGGCTTTGAAAATGGTTTGGTTGAAAGGTTGCTAGGTTGGTCAGGGGGATCATAGACTGGGAAAGCAATGGGAAGAAGGGAAAGAGAATAGCAGGATGTTTCAGCAAGAAGGATAGGTCAGGGAAGTGACATCCATTTAGCTATGGAGTCATGAAAGGAAATTACATGCAACAACTAGCCAAGGCTTCCAAAGGGCAAGTCATCTATACTAAAGGATCTCTTAGATAGATGATGGAATGGAACATTAAGGAGAGAAAGTGGAAGAAGGAAAGACAACCAATTTTCTGTCTATAGATCAGGTCAGAGGTCATTTAACTCCAGACCTGCTTGGACATACTCTAAGGCAGCTCTCAAAAGGGACAAAGGGGCTACTTATAGATCGAACCAGAGGTCATTTAACTCCAGGTCTGCTTTAGCCACTCCAAGGGAAAACAGAGATAAGATTACAAAGAAACATCTAAGAACAGCCTCCTTCAATTCATACATCAGAGAGAAGGAAATAACATCCACTACACTAGTTAAATCGACTGAAATCAATCCTTAGACAACACGTTGAGCAGAAAACATAGAGGTAGGGAGAGCAGCAAACATAGGGCACCTAACAAGGGTGAGTCCTATGCTATACCTTTGTTGCCTACCGGAAGAACATGAAACAGTATGAAAATGTAAATTGCAGAGTGAGAAAAACATCACCAATAGTAATAGACCAGGATCCTGTGAAATGTGCTTGATTAATGATGCAAAACCAATCATGTACAATATAGCCCAATGGCTAATACAATCCAGACTTCTCCTCCCAGCCTATTACATACAATCTACTCTGCTAATTTCTCCCAAGGCTGTTCAACAGTCAAAATGAATCCCCTAACAGCAAAATGCCCAACGAGGCAACAACAACCTTTTACAATATGTTCTCGGGAGTTCTTATAGGAGAAAGGCGAAACAGAAGTAGATGAGTCATTAAATGAATCTCATTAAGACAGAATGGTGGAGGAAACTGAGCCCACTCTGCTTAATGGCTATATGCGGCACTCTGAGTACTCTGTAGGCTATTTTGGAGGCTCTATCAGGTCGAGATTGACCTCGGATATTTCTTTGGAGTCCTTTCTGGTGTTTGAAGCTCTGCACTAGCCTTTCTGAATAAATGAACTGGGTGACAAGTCTGCAAGGCTTTCCATACCTCATAACTGCTGCCTGACTGTCTGAAACGAGCTTTAGTCAGTGTAGTTAATCGTCTCAGGGCTCGAGAGGCATGGAAGATGCTGTGGGGAGGTGTACCTTTTGGAGGAAAGTACTCTGTTGTTAGGTATCGTAGTAATGACTTGCTGGTGCGCTCATCAGTCTTCAAACTAAACCTTAATCCTTTGAAAGTGGGGCTAAACATTTATTATATCAACAAAAATTATTAACCCCCTTTAAATCCTGCTTCTGCTACTTTGCTGGCCAGCTGAAATGACTTCTCTGTGCTAATCCGCATAGTGGAAAGGAACTGTAAAACCGGGCGGTGGCGAAAAAAATGCTTTCGGAGGCCGGAGGAGAGGCGGCGGAGTAGCAGAGGAAACACAGGGAATAGTGAAAAAGGCGGAGGAGAGAAACATAGTGTAAAGGCTAAAAGCTTTTACTTGAGTGAATTACAAAGAGAAAGGGCGTGAAACAATGGAGCGGAGCATTGGATGTGGGGCCGACCGTGGCGGGGGGCGATTAGACCAAAACCATCGAATCTAGGGGAGGATCAACGGCCAAGATCTAATCGGAACCATCGCAATCAGAGGTAAAAAGGCGCAACACATTTCAAATATTGCGATTGCGATGGGGCGGGAGGAGCGATGACTGTTGGATCTGGGAGGAAACGGATGGATGGGATTAAATCGGGCGAAAGACATAAATACTTACGATCAAGGGAAATGGGAAGTGCGATGGCCATCGGATCAGCAGGGGAATGGACAGCCCAGATCAAATCGGGAGATCGCAATCAAAGCTCGGGAGTTAGGACTTGCGATTGGTGATTGGGCGGAAGGTGTGATTGGTGCTGGACCGTCCGATCCGGTGGGGAGATCGACGGTGGATAAGCGAATCGGAGGGTCGCAATCGGAGCTGGGGGGAAAGGACTTGCGATCAATCGGAGGGGTGCATTACGATCGGGCGATTGCGATCAATCGCATCGCAAGTATTTGTGATGGGTCAATCGGGGGTCGTCACATGGGACTTGCGATTGCGATGGGCGGGGGGCTACGATTAGCGCTCCACCATCGGATCTTTGTGATGTAAGGATTCTAGACACCACATATCTCCACAATGGTATGATATTGTCCACTTTGGGCCTAAGCCCTCATGGCTTTGCTTATGGGCTTTACCCCAAAAGGCCTCATACCAATGGAGATATTTGTCCATCCTTATATACCCATGATCCTCCCCACTTCTAGTCAATGTGGGACTTTGGTCGTATACCCAACAATCATCCCCTCGAACAAAGGACCATCGAGCCTCCCCTCAAACGATTATCCATCCGTCCACTCTCTACCAACCAGGATTCTCCACTCCAATGCGTTGGAAGCACACGCCTTACATGGAGCACCACCTGCCTCGAGAGCTTGCTCTATCCCAGGTCAACTCCTCTTCACCGTGTTGGGACCAGGACACATCCATGAAGAATCCGGAGCATACCTCCTGTCTAACCGAGCTCATCCACGAATCCCATCGTGATATTACCGGGGCCCACCACCTTCGTTCGGCATTCGAGGATTCATCCACTTCGCTAATTTCGGGGCATGGCTTTGATACCACTTGTAAGGATTCTAGACACCACATATCTCCACAATGGTGTGATATTGTCCACTTTGGGCCTAAGCCCTCATGGCTTTGCTTATGGGCTTTACCCCAAAAGGCCTCATACCAATGGAGATATTTTTCCATCCTTATATACCCATGATCCTCCCCACTTCTAGTCAATGTGGGACTTTGGTCGTATACCCAACATGTGATAGATCGATGGTGCAAAACACATCCGCGGGACTTGTCATTATAAACAATTGCATCGGGCTTTTTGATATTTACAAAGGAAATTCGCACCTGTCCGGCTTCCGATTGCGATTAGCGCTTGGGACTTAAGCACTTGGTCCCAGCGTCGGGGCATATGGGGGAAGTGGTTTGAAAGGGGCTGGCGGAAAGGGGCTAGGCCTTATAATAAGGTTGGAAATGGGTTTTTAGACCATTTAAATGGGTTTTAAAGCCTCCAAAGGGTAATGATAGAGGGGTTAAAGGGGAAAAAGGGAAAACCAAGGGTAGGGGAAGAGTTTAAAGGGGATTTTGGGGAGAATAGAGGGTTAATAGGGAAATAGAAGGGGAGACAAAGGGGAATAAAAAGAGGCTAAGTGAGGGTGAAATAAGTGGGAAAAGGGGGCCTTTAGGCATTTCTTCACCGGCAGAGAGGCTCTATGATGGAAATCAGCAGAGGGGAGTTTATCAAAGGATAAAGGGCACATGGAGGCTTCAAGGAGACTGTGTTTTCAGAGGAAATGCATTCCTTGAAGACTCAAAACTAATTTAGCCCCCTATTTGCTTGTCAAAAATCTATAGGGGGGCTAACAGTGGCTCCACATGGGGATGGCTTCTTCTTGAAGGAGTCAAGAATCCAGAAAATAAATCTTTGGTGTAGGCCAAATTTCTGCTGCTCGAACCATCCATTTATTTCCTTGATCAACTGCCACAAACTATGAAGACAACATATTAGCAGCGAAATTCTCCCACACACCTACCCACACTATATTCCTAACGTTTTTTTCTTCTTGGGTGCATTTGGACTTGTAGACCCTTTTACATCATCAATCTTTACAAACAGGAAAATAAACCTATTCTACTTCTACCCTTATTTCTCCATGAGACCAGATTAGACTGTTGACCTCATAGCTTCTCTACCTAATCTAATATCTGCTAGGATTAATCTGTCTAGTAGATTTCTTCTCTACATTCTAAGACAGAAATTGAAACAACTAATCTACTTTCTCATAAGCTAAGCTTTATTGAGCTTTTCCTATCTACCCTACTCTAACTGGACTATTCACAAGTTTAACTTACAAACATTGTCTTCCAATGCAACCAGTCCATCAAGTGATCCCATGGCTAGTCCTTTTTGCTCAACTCCTTGAGCATGTTGGATAGGCAGGGCAGCACCCACTCTTTTTGTTCAAAAACAGCAGCCTTGAAAAATCTTCTTTCTGCTAGCAACATGCTGCTCAAAAAGACCCTTGATCCTTCTTCAAATGTATGCAAGAAATGTGCATAAGGATCATGAAAGGATACCTGGCTGTGAATATTTGGTATGCAGGCTTCAACCAGGATTTCTTCTGATTCCACTGAATCAAGAATAAGACTCTCTTGAGAAAGAGAATCTCCTTCACCTTCTTCATTTTCTAAACTGGAGGACTCATCATAGATTGGAGCTGAGTCCTCCTGGAGCTCTGATGAATTTTTCTCTGATGTGCTGGGCTCTGTGAAGATATCCATGTATTCTTGAGCAAGAGTGTATTCCTTTGCTTCGTCTTTTCTTTGCTTAACTCCTCGTCTTCTCAAAAGAAAAGCTGATGATCTTCAATTTCACTGATGATCTGAGGTAAAGCAGAATGGAGATTCAAGGAATCTTCATCTGCTATTATACTGTCATGGCTCTCCCCGTCAGTGTCATAGATAGGCTGACTAGTTTCATTACTTCTCTCAAATTGATGGCTCTGATCTTCCTCCCATGAATCTACGGATGATGGGCCTACAAGCTCAGCTTCCCTTTGAAAGCAATCATCATCAAATAGATCATAAAAAGAAAAATCATAACTATAAGTAATGTCACCCTTCGAACCCATCAGATTCTCAGCAGGTCTTTCTTCACTCTGTTCCACAGAGGAGTATTCTAAATCTGAAACATCAAACTCATAAGATGAGTGAGCATGAGTGTGTGTTCTATAGAAGATTTCGGGGGTGGACTGCTGGTTTAATAGCTGCTCAATTTCTTCTTCTACCAAAGGAGGGGTTTGCCTTTCATCATGGACAGAAGAGCAGCAATCCTCTTCTTCTTGTACTAGCTGATTTGGAGGCTGGATATTTTCTTGTGCCTCATCTTCCATATCAGATTTTTCCTCTTCTATATAATCTCCCATTTTCTCAAGGAAAACTTCCCTATCAGCCTTTGCTAGTAGGTCCTGATATTCTCTAGTCAGCGTAACACAAGGCATAGATAAGCAATCAGGAAGCTCCTGATCACCCTCCTCTTCATGTTCTACAGATTCTTGAGCATCATACACATATTGCTCATCTTCTCGGTCTTGAGTTTGTTCTTTTTCTGAAGAAGGCATGGGCTGTTCCAAATAATCATCATATACATTCATATCAGCCATGTACCTCTCCAGCACTTCGCCAAACATTTATTATACAAAGCAGCATACTTTGTATCTCTATCCATGTTTGGATCCATACTTATTCAAAGAAGGCTATTGCTTCTTCTCAACCAGTTCAGAGTCTTCTACCAGTGGAGTCATTTGGTCTTTGGATCATATGGAGTGTGGAGTCGCCAAGTGGATGAATTTGGCTATTTGAAGCAAGGTGTTATCCACCATCAACAAATGAGATGCCAATCTAACCAGAGATCTTGGGTCTATGAGTGCCTATGAATGTTTAAGATGAAATGCACTCAATTCCCCAGCGGAGTCGCCATTATGTTGGGGTTCCCATGTTTTGGCCAGATTGGCAAGACCAAAAGATGAGACAACATCAGGACCACTTTTGGGCCCTAGGATCTAGCCCTCCTGGACCCGGAGAGGGATCTCTCCAAATAGAACAAAGAATGATGTATCTTTGAAGCTTGAACTGAGATATTAGGCTAGTTATGAAGCACAATGGGCTTTGAAAATGGTTTGGTTGAAAGGTTGCTGGGTTGGTCAGGGGGATCATAGACTGGGAAAGCAATGGGAAGAAGGGAAAGAGAATAGCAGGATGTTTCAGCAAGAAGGATAGGGCAGGGAAGTGACATCCATTGGGCTATGGAGTCATGAAAGGAAATCACATGCAACAACTAGCCAAGGCTTCCAAAGGGCAAGTCATCTATACTAAAGGATCTCTTAGATAGATGATGGAATGGAACATTAAGGAGAGAAAGTGGAAGAAGGAAAGATAACCAATTTTCTGTCTATAGATCAGGTCAGAGGTCATTTAACTCTAGACCTGCTTGGACATACTCTAAGGCAGCTCTCAAAAGGGACAAAGGGGCTGCTTATAGATCAGACCAGAGGTCATTTAACTCCAGGTCTGCTTTAGCCACTCCAAGGTAAAACAGAGATAAGATTACAAAGAAACATCTAAGAACAGCCTCCTTCAATTCATACATCAGAGAGAAGGCAATAACATCCACTACACTGGTTAAATCGACTGAAATCAAACCTTAGATAACACGTTGAGCAGAAAACATAGAGGTAGGGAGAGCAGCAAACATAGGGCACCTAACAAGGGTGAGTCCTATTCTATACCTCTGTTGCCTACCGGAAGAACATGAAACAGTATGAAAATGTAAATTTCAGAGTGAGAAAAACATCACCAATAGTAATAGACCAGGATCCTGTGAAATGTGCTTGATTAATGATGCAAAACTAGTCATGTACAATATAGCCCAATGGCTAATACAATCCAGACTTCTCCTCCCAGCCTATTACATACAATCTACTCTACTAATTTCTCCCAAGGCTGTTCAACAGTCAAAATGAATCCCCTAACAGCAAAATGCCCAGTGAGGCAACAACAACCTTTTACAATATGTTCTCGGGAGCTCTTATAGGAGAAAGGAGAAACAAAAGTAGATGAGTCATTAAATGAATCTCATTAAGACAGAATGGTGGAGGAAACTGAGCCCACTCTGCTTAATGGCTATATGCGGCGCTCTGAGTACTCTGTAGACCGTTTTGGAGGCTCTGTCAGGTCGAGATTGACCTCGGATATTTCTTTGGAGTCCTTTCTAGTGTTTGGAGCTCTGCGCTAGCCTTTCTGAATAAATGAACTGGGTGACAAGTCTGCAAGGCTTTCCATACCTCATAACTGCTGCCTAACTGTATGAAACGAGCTTCAGTTAGTGTAGTTAATTGTCTCAAGGCTCGAGAGGCATGAAGGACGCTGTGGGGAGGTGTACCTTTTGGAGGAAAGTACTATGCTATTAGGTAGCACAATAATGACTTGCTGGTGCGCTCATCAGTCTTCAAACTAAACCTTAATCCTTTGAAAGCGGGGCTAAACATTTATTATATCAACTACAGTTATTAACCCCCTTTAAATCCTGCTTCAGCTGCTTTGTTGGCCGGCTGAAATGACTTCTCAGTGCTAATCCGCATAGTGGAAAGGAACTGTAAAACCAGGCGGTGGCGGAAAAATGCTTTCGGAGGCCGGAGGAGAGGCGGCGGAGTAGCAAAGGAAACACGGGGAACAGTGAAAAAGGCGGAGGAGAGAAACATAGTGCAAAGGCTAAAAGCTTTTACTTGAGTGAATTACAAAGAGAAAGGGCATGAAACAATGGAGCAGAGCATTGGATGTGGGGCCGACCATGGCGGGGGGCGATTAGACCAGAACCATCGGATCCAGGGGAGGATCAACAGCCAAGATCTAATCGGAACCATCGCAATCGAAGGTAAAAAGGCGCAACACATTTCAAATATTGCAATTGCGATGGGGCGAGAGGAGCGATGACCGTTGGATCTGGGAGGAAACGGACGGATGGGATTAAATCGGGAGAAAGACAGAAAGACTTGCGATCGGGGGAAATGGGAAGTGTGATGGCCATCGGATCAGCAGGGGAATGGACGGCCCAGATCAAATCGGGAGATCGCAATCAGAGCTCGGGAGTTAGGACTTGCGATTGGCGATCGGGCGGAAGGTGCGATTGGTGCTGGACCGTCTGATCCAGTGGGGAGATCGACGGCGGATAAGCGAATCGGAGGGTCGCAATCGGAGCTGGGGGGAAAGGACTTGCGATCAAGCGGAGGGGTGCATTGCGATCAGGCAATTGCGATCAATCGCATCGCAAGTATTTGCGATGGGTCAATCGGGGGTCGTCACATGGGACTTGCGATTGCGATGGGCGGGGGGCTGCGATTAGCGCTCCACTGTCGGATCTTTGTGATAGATCGACGGCGCAAAACACATCCGCGGGACTTGTAGTTATAAACAATCGCATCGGGCTTTTTGATATTTACAAAGGAAATTCGCACCTGTCCAGCTTCTGATTGCGATTAGCACTTGGGACTTAAGCACTTGGTCCCAGCGTCGGGGCATATGGGGGAAGTGGTTTGAAAGGGGCTAGCGGAAAGGGGCTAGGCCTTATAATAAGGTCGGAAATGGGTTTTTAGACCATTTAAATGGGTTTTAAAGCCTCCAAAGGGTAATGATAGAGGAGTTAAAGGGGAAAAAGGGAAAACCAAGGGTAGGGGAAGAGTTTAAAGGGGATTTTGGGGAGAATAGAGGGTTAATAGGGAAACATAAGGGGAGACAAAGGGGAATAAAAAGAGGCTAAGTGAGGATGAAATAAGAGGGAAAAGGGGGCCTTTAGGCATTTCTTCACCGACAAAGAGGCTCTATGATGGAAATTAGCAGAGGGGAGTTTATCAAAGGATAAAAGGCACATGGAGGCTTCAAGGAGACTGTGTTTTCAGAGGAAATGCATTCCTTGAAGACTCAAAACTAATTTAGCCCACTATTTGCTTGTCAAAAATCTATAGGGGGGCTAACAGAAAGAACGTAGCCCTACACGAAAAACAAACACAGATAGAGGAATGCGATGAATATTAAAGGGTTAAAAGGCTAAACACAGATCAAAGACAAATCATGAAGATTAGCCACAAAAGCAATGGTTTAGAGACTAAAAGGTTAATCAAAGGATTAATGAACAAAATAGAGATAAAGCAGAATAAAGGGAAGACATTGAAATAGAAAAATAAAGGATAAAGTAAAGTTTGAAGGCCTAATACAGAGTTTAAAGATAAAACATAAGCATATTAAGTTCAGAGACACATTCAAATGACTAAATCCAAGAAGTTACTTCTTCAGGAGATATTTTGCCACCCACAACATGTTTTCTTTCCATAAAATATCAAATAGTTATTACACACAGGCATATATATTTTTCATCTACTAGCAGTTATTGTAAAATTATTGCAAAAATCCTTAAAGTCAAACATTTCATAGAAATTAACTTAGAAGTTAAGTTAGGAGTTATTATTTCAGAGAAACACCTTCAGATATTTTTGCCTTGGGCCTTGCATGGTCTCAAAGGTAAAAAATCATTAACTCTATAACAAATTACATTCCAAACCCTAGCTTAACACCACCTCCTCATTTAGCAGATAAATACTGCATATGAGATTCATTTTTAGTGTTGGTTAGTTGGTGGTTATTTGACTGCTTTCTGTTGCTGAGCAAGTTGACGATCGCTAGGCTAGATTTGAGAAAGCTCTGAGTTGCAGAGAGCTATTATACATGGAGTATTGTAACTGGTTTGATAATAAATAATACAAGCACTTTCATGGGATTCTTGAGCTATGTTAATGGTGAATTTTTCCTCATTTGTCACTATTTTTCTTATGTTTTCCATTTTTTCCATCTTTCTCTGATAAAAGAACAAAAGTTTTAGAGTAGGATTTGCTATCTTCGAACCCTATTTCTGTATGCATCCTTTATCTTTATGTTTTCTTCTACAAGGTATAATTGGAGGATTCTTAATTTCCCTTCAGTTCCATCTAGCTCGTTGTCTAAGAAATGATTCAATAGAGTGAAACCAAGGAATTTTATGGTGAGATCATGTTCGTTGGTACAACTTGAGATATTATTTTTAAGACCTTTCTTTGAAGTATACTTACTAGAGTCTAAACCAGGGAAGTTTATGGTATGCCCTATCCTTTAGTTTGCCTTAAAATGTTGCTTTGAAGATTCTTTTAAGTGTTGACTTAAAGATTATAGGCTTCAGTTTTCTCTTTAGCTGCTCTCACTCCTATCTTAAGTGTTTTCGTTTGTCTGAAAGTAGTCTTAGGATTGTTGGATTTTTGTCTAAAAGGTTTTCTTATTAAATTCTAGCCAAAGAAGTCTATGGTGCGCCCTATCCTTTGGTTTGCCTAAAACAATTACCTTAAAAGGCTTTTCTTGTCTAAGTAGAGCTAGAAGATTCTTAACTGACTATAGCTTTGCTACCTTTAAAACTTATTATTGTTTCATGTCACAATCTAATAAAAAAGATCCACTTGATATAGTTATCTTTCCCTATGAAAACCCTTGCAGATTTGATGAACAATTAAATCCTTTTATGACTCCATAGCCCAATGGATCAATGTTTTCTCATAGTCTATCCATTCAGCTGAAACATCCCTTCACTTAGTCAGACCACAAATCTGTCAATCTATCAATTAATTCAACCAAAACAAACAAGTCCTTAGAACTTCATAACTAACCTAATATCATAAACAAAGAGCATAAAGATAGATCATTTGAAAACACTCACAAATAGAGAGATCCCTCTCTAAATCTAGGAAGTCTAGGTCCTAGGATTCCAAAGTGGTTCTGAAGTGGCCCCTGTAGTGTTTGTTCTTGCCAATCTTGCAAATCTCAGGGAGCCAACAGTAAGTAAGTTTCATCGGATGTCATCTTCCTTTGCATCAACAAATAAGAAAAAATAGTGACTAGGGATCTAGTGACGTCAATACTACGCTTTATTATTCGAAAAAAAAATTAACTGATACTAGGGCTACTAAAGGAATGCTTAACAATGTTGTTACTACAGGGATAATGTCATCCTAAAATTATTAACAATAATAATTTCCACAGGGCATCTCAAGAGTAATCCAAAGTAGCAGGTCTTCACTTTCAATAGCCTCATTATTATAAATACAAGTGACTTTGTTTTAAAAACCAAGCATTAAAATGGATGGGAAATAGGGAAAAATAAATATTACAAAATGATACCTTCCGAGGATGATTGTCTTACCGTTACCCAAGCATATAGTTGAAGCTTCTCTTATTCAAGGAAAGTGAATCACCTATACTAAGGGTCTCACATCCATAAAAAACAAATTATTTTTGAAAGATAGAACTCCAAAGCACACTACTAAAGGATATTAAAGCCATTCTCAAAGAGATATGATAATGAGTTTAGGGAACGGTAAAACCAACCAAGAAAATCATAGTGTAAAATTAACTTTATTACCATAGGCATGGCCCTGTTGCCAACTTGCGTCTATAGCCTCGACAGGGATGCCTTTTAACCCAATGAAATGCTCTTGTCCCACCTATTAGATATATATTTGGAGTCAGATTATTTGACTTTTTAGATGAAGGCCATTATCCTAGCTTGGTAACCAGCTGATGGTAGTGCCACTCACAAGAAGTAACATGGATGAACAGGTTGGCTTATGATGAGACCTTCTGTCTTTTAGCTTTTGGGCTGAAAGGAATTACTTTGGCTTGGTGAACAGGAGCAGTAATGTCATGCATGTTAGGTCTCGTGATCATGGTAGGTCGGCTCATTATGAGACCTCCTACCCTCCCCTAAATATTATTATAGACTCTGATTATGATTAACCTTAGAGGTTACTTAATAAGTGGGGAGACAGATCTACTCCTTCAGAGTGCAAGATGGAGTGAAAAGTTTTTAAATACTAATCTTTACTGGTTGATCCTGCTACCCTAAAGACTCGAGAAAAGAAAATAACTCAGATAATGATTGAAAGATTCCTCGAGTAGGTCTTGCTAGGATTCTTATGAGAGCTCATGATGGTTTTATAGGAGTGGTCCACCATAGGAGGCTTTTCATCAAGGCACAAAATAGCAAGCCAAAGGGAAAATAAGAGGCCTTTAACATATGGTAAATCCATAAAAGGTCATATAAAGTCATCATTGACTTAGAGTTCATGGAAGGCCAAAGGCCTAAAGGTCACACCAAAGGCCCCCAAAAGGGTCTTTAACATAAGGAAAGACCACAAAAGGTTATAATCCTCAGACAATGAAAAATGAGTAAAACGAGTCAATAAATGAAAGAAACGTCTAAAAGGTTAAAAAATGACTAAAAGTTTGATCAAAGGTTGATCATCTACTAAAGGTAGATGGTTGGTTGTTCAAAGAGAAACTTGAAAAGGTTTCTTGGATGATAGTATGTTAAGCTTATGAATGGGAAGTATAACAATAACAATTCCCCTATCCAGCCCAATGAATAATCTCAGTCAATAATCAAAGTCACTTTATAAAATATGGGGCATTAAGAGTGAATGTCTTCTGACAAGTCTTACCAGAAGAGTGCATAATGACAAAAATTTCAAAGGTTATGCCTTAGGAATTGAAATTTCAAGAATGATGTTGTAACAAAAATTTTATTCATTTATACCCTACCCTAATCTAGAGAGAGGGAGGTCTCCTTTAAGTGTAGGAGTACTTCCAATGCAGCCATGTTCGTAACAACATGTTAAATATACTCACACTCAGTTTGAAAGAATAAACTTCAACACATACCAGAGTATGAGAAACTAGTTGCTTCAATTGATATGGTACCAAGAGTATTTGAATATGAGAGTGGTATTTTGACTGGATTGTGACTTGGAACCAATTCTTGATGTAATCATGGTGGTATTGCCTCATTCCTTCATTTGGACCACTCTGAATGTCCTCCTTGGTCATGCCAGGAAAATTTAGATAATTGGTCTCTAGAATGCACACAAGGCTTGTTGTTGGGCATGGTGAAGGTTCCTCGATATCAGGTTCAACTGGATGCTCCCCATTGGATTTGGTACATGGCTCATCGATCTTCTTGGTAGATAGGCAAGAGGACTCAAGGGATATTTCCAAATCATGTTCTGGTTGTGGAGAGACAGATAATTTCCTAAATGCAGTCAGGATGAATTCTTCCTGAGAAGAAGATACCCCAACTACTACTAGGATTTGAGAAAGCACGTTGATGGACATTCTTCAAGCTCTTGGTCATTATTGAATTTCTCCTGTTCACAACCTGTATTAGTATAAAAAGGGGTTCTTACAGAACCCAAAAAATATTTTTCCATCCAAAGCTTGAATTTTTAATCTAAATGAATTAAAAACTGCTAATTTCAAGAAAACTAGCACTCGAAATAAAGCTACATTTACTTCTACGCATAAATAAAAAGGAAATAAAAACTCAATAACAAGTAGTAATCAGTCAGAATTTGGACCAACCCAACAAAAGTGGATGCATGGCTCTTCAGTCACGTCTTACCGTACACTCTTCACCCTCTAACAGCCCTGCAAGATCTTGAAACTTTGATAATATTTACCTGAATCAAAAATTGAAACTTCCCAACAAGGGAGCCAAAATGTTGAGAGTTTTAATTGGTGAATTAAAGCTCTCAATATTTAATTTGTCAATCCAGTCTCATAAACATGAGTTGCACTACACTTCTTGATTCAATTTGGAGGTCAGAGCTTTAATGTTTTCTTTATAATGATCACCAAAGTAATGAAGGAATGAATGCTTATGAACAAACAACTTTCGAAAAGAAATCAAACCATCTCACTAACATTAGCTGAAGCAATAATAAAATTCAACTTTAGAACTTAAGATCTCTATTGAATCAATCCAACTCTGCTCTTTAAAGGAAATATGTACATTGAATGGAAACCTAGTTCTTCACTACACATGACATTGATCCCAATCCAAACAAATATAATCTCAATTCCCCAGAGAAAATAAGGCAAGCAAAAAATAATTTTAAACAATCTAAAAAGATAAGCTATTTACTCTTTGCACTAAGACTTAAACTAATTCGCTCATGCTAACATGCAAGACAAAACTCTATCTCGAAAAAAATCTCACATTCCCTTAACAATAATTTCAACTAAATAAAAAAGAGGAAAATTCTTACTGTTATTGTGCTTAAAACTAATAAACTTCACACCTAAAACTTCTAATTGATTTGAAACACCTTAACATGAATAAAATAATTCTAAACCTAATTTATGAAAATGAGACTTTGTTATATAAAAAATGTTGGCAATATGATGCTGAGTGTTGTCCTTGATGGCAACCCACTTGATGAAGATGATGGCAACCTACTTGATGAAGTTGTGCTTGATGGAATATGTCTTGATGAACTTGTTAAAAGATGTAAATCTGATGTATCTACAATGAGTACAGAAGTAATGATGGAATGAATTTTAGTATGTGTTGGAATAATGATGAAAAGAGTATGTCTCAAGGAATACGTGGATTTGCCTAGGAGAAGTCGCGTATGCACACGAGAAATAACGTGCCAAGTCACGTATGGGAAAAAGCACTCATAAAGTGTCAAACCAGGGGTAACGACCATGGTATTGACCCATTGTATTGAGTAATGATTCGTCTATGTGACCCCGTCCAAGAATACCATCGAAAGTAATGTGGTTTTGGCTCATGGTATTGATAAAGGGTAAACCTATATAAGGAGAAGAAAATCATTGTGCAAAGGGTGTGCAAGATGTCTGAGTTTGAATGAATACTTCTCTCTGAAGTAGATTTGAATTGAAAGGGTTACAGTTGAATGATAGATCTGAATGCATGATGCACCTATGAAGAGAATGATGAAGAAGGGGATCTAGATCTGAAATGTATTTGTATTTTCTAGATCTATTTATGGAATGATTATATCTGAGATGAGGCGAACATCTATCTGAAGTAAAGGGTAAAATCTGCGTGATGTATCTGTTCTGAAGAATTGCAATGACCTAAATGTCTGAAGAACTATACGCTAGTTCGCCACAGAGGAAGTGCATATATACGCGGGTTTGATGAAGAGGAAGCGCATATGGTTTGTGAAATTAGCTTTGTAATATGTACTGAAGTATACGTGGATTTGTATGGATGAAGGCGCGCATATACGCAGGATCAGTGAAAGGAAAGCGCGTATTAAGAACTAGGGTTTGCTGAAGTATGAAGTATGAAGTGTCTGATCTATTCTGCTGTGTTACTGCTATCTTTTGATGATGTATGATTGTGCTTAAATGTGTGGAGTGGGTCTAGTCTAAAAATATGATGAAACGTGGCCTACAATTTGTGCTCTATTGAAGTTGTTGGATCAAGTGTGAAAATTGATGAAACATGGTCCAAAGAGGTGCTGAGGGTTGTAGCCTTCAGTCAGGAGGTTGTAGCTCCCTTCCAGGTGAGGTTGGTAAACGAGATCAGGGGGTCGGAGCTCCCTTCCAGGAGAGGCTGGTAAACGAGTCAGGGGGTTGTAGCTCCCTTCCAGGAGAGGCTGGTAAACGAGTCAGGGGGTCGTAGCTCCCTTCCAGGAGAGGCTGGTAAACGAGTGCAGGTGGGTGCCTGCGTGCTGGTAAGAGGCTGCGCTAGCATATACGTTGTAATATGTTTTCTCTATAATAAAATATTGAAGGCTGAGCAACTGCAGCGGTGGTTTTCTCCCGACTTGGGTTTCCACCTAAAATCTTGGTGTTCATGTGTGTTGCTTATGTGTGATGATCTGTTCTATTATTACTGCACATGCTTACTATTTATTGAACATCTAATGAAATAATGATGGAATGATATAAGTGAAGAATTAATGGCATAATTAGATCTCTGGGTATACGCGAGTTTTATAAAGGATATCCGCGTATGGGTTTTAGAGAGTGAAAAAGTAAAAATTTTGAATAAAGTCCTAAATACTGATTCACCCCCCCCCCCCCCCTCTCAGTATTTTTCCCAACAATTGGTATCAGAGGAGGTCCTTCTGCAGAAGCTTGATCGCTTGAAGGAGATTCGTCGCAATGGGAAAGAAGAAAAAGGAGAAGGATACTCAAAGCAAGGAGATGTCTTAGAAAACATGTATAGCAGAAATTGACGAAGATGAATCAGGTAGTGATTGGGGTCCTTGTGATAATCTTCTTTGTGCAAACAATGGTGAAGATAGTGAAAATAATGCTATGGACCTAGAAGAAGTTATCAAGGATCAACAAAGAATATTTAATGAAAGGGAATCCGCCTACAAAGATTTGATCTCTAGACTGAAAAGGATGCACGATAATGTATCCAATCAAAGTAAAGGACTTGAAGCAGAAATCGTCTCCCTCAAAGAAGATCTGGAAAAATCAAAAAGGAAGAATGCAAAATTTGAAGCAGAAAACATCTCTCTGAAAGCAGATCTGGAAAAATTAAATAAGAAGAATGAATAACTTGAAGCAGAAGTCATCTCTCTAAAAGCAGATCTTGAAGCATCAAATAAGAAGAATGAAGAACTCCTACAAACTTTTGAAGAACAAGAAAATGGGTTGAAAGAAGAGATTCTTAATCTGAATGATCAAGTAGAAGAAGGAAGAAGGTTGAAGAAAGTATGAAGAAGCAATGCCAAAGCTTGGAGGTTGAGGTAAATATTCTCAAAGGTAAATTAGAAGAAAAAGATAAATTGTTGAGGTTTCAAGATAGTACTAAGATTCTAGACAATATTCTTAGTAATCAAAGGTCTCCTTCTATCAAACTTGGTCTTGGTTTTCATGAAACGGTTAAAGGAGAATCTAGTTCACAAAGAGGTGCTGAAGATTCAAAGGAAGTCAAAGCAAAACCTGAAGTGTTGAAAGAAACAAAAGGTCAACCATCAATCATGAATTTTCAAAGGAAATCATTCAAGAATGTTGAATGCTTTAAATTTCATAATTTTGGGCATGTTGCAGCAAATTGCAGGAGCAGATCATTTCAGTCACAAACAAACTCTGGTTTCTTCAAGGGATATTGTTTTTCATGCAACAAGTATGGGCATAAAGCAGCTGATTGCAATAGAAGGAAGAAAAGAAAAGCTCATTATGATTCTTATGCTTATTTCTCTGGCCACATGAGATGTTATGCTTGTAACAAATATGGACATGTAGAAAGGGAATGTAGGATGAACAGATTTGAGAAAGAGGACAAATTTAAGCACACAAGTAGAAAGTTCAAGCAAATTTGGAAGAAGAAAGAGGACCGGTTAGAAACGTAGGGAATACTGACCCTACTGCAGTCATCAAATTCTGAAGCTTACTTCTCTTAATGACTACAGAAGTGATGTAATGTATCGTCACAGGGGGAGCGATGTATGATGATTCTCATGGTTGATTTGGTTATTCTGATTATGTTTATTTCTGATAGAGCATCTGATATGAAGAAGACAAGTACAGGAAGGACAAGTTTAGGTGGAGATGAAGGAATGTGAAATTTTTCATATTTCACTTTCCATACGCGGGTTCGATGAACTAAAGCCGCGTATACACACGAGTTCCAACAGACACAGTCGCGTATGCATTGATGATAAGAGAATTGTTATAGCAGCTAAAGATCAGGAGCACAGGTTCAGGGGGAGCATCAGTCTGACTACTAATGACTGTATTATTTGCACTGTATCAACTTATTTCTCAGTTCTAAATGATAATGGCATGATACATGGTTTCTTATGTTGAAGATTATGGATGAGCCTGGATTTCTTATTTGCTAAACATTATTCGCTGCTGTCACACATGGATGAGATGGAATTCTTATGATTCAGAGATATGGACAGATCATGCAGAGGTTGTTGCTGATGACTTGCTGTTGAAGATGTTTAGATTGCACAAGCTAAGGAAAAGCCTTGGCCATATAGAAAGGATGTTTGGATGCACATTTTCAGGGGGAGCACTAGTCTTGTTGAGTATAATGCATTGTTGGCATTATGATGGTTCTGATATATGATCTCTCTCTTGAGGCCTTTCTGGTTTTGGTCATAAAAAGTCATATTTGTAATTGGTTGAAAAGGTCATGTTGAGACCCATGATGTAAAATTGTAATATTCAGTCATGTAAGGACTTGTTCATTTTGTAAACCCACTTGGTTGGGTAGTTGAGTCAAAATATGTAAACCCACTTGGTTGGGTAGTTGGGTCAAAATGTGTAAACCCACTTGGTTGGGTATTTGAGTCTTATATGTAAATCCACTTGGTTGGATATTTGATGTAAGTATGAGTCCTTGGTGATAGGAAGGTCATAGAGTTATGTACTTCATTGAAAAATATGTTTGAAGTTTCAGCATGAACTCAGGGGGAGCATGGTCACTTCAGTATACATCAGATCTGCAGAGCGATACCTTCTACAAGAAGAGAAAAACCTTATGTTGGTTTTGATCCGCCCTTTGCCCTTGATGTCAAAGGGGGAGAGTAACATGGTGTTTGAATAAAGGGAAAGAATTGTGTCAAAGAATGGGGAGAATGACATGGAGTCATTGTATTCTTAATGTATCTATCTGTCATGGTGATCAAACACCATCGTGGTTGCCATCAAGTCCAAAGGGGGAGATTGTTGGCAATATGATGCTGAGTGTTGTCCTTGATGGCAACCCACTTGATGAAGATGATGGCAACCTACTTGATGAAGTTGTGCTTGATGGAATATGTCTTGATGAACTTGTTAAAAGATGTAAATCTGATGTATCTACAATGAGTACAGAAGTAATGATGGAAGGAATTTCAGTATGTGTTGGAATAATGATTAAAAGAGTATGTCTCAAGGAATCTGCGGATTTGCCTAGGAGATGTCGCGTATGCACGCGGGAAATAACGTGCCAAGTTGCGTATGGGAAAAAGCGCTCATAAAGTGTAAAACCAGGGGTAACCACCATGGTATTGGCCCATTGTATTGAGTAATGATTCGTCTATGTGGCCCCGTCCAAGAATACCATCGAAAGTAATGTGGTTTTGGCTCATGGTATTGATAAAGGGTAAACCTATATAAGGAGAAGGAAATCATTGTGCAAAGGGTGTGCAAGATGTCTAAGTTTGAATGAATACTTCTCTCTGAAGTAGATCTGAATTGAAAGGGTTACAGTTGAATGATAGATCTGAATGCATGATGCACCTATGAATAGAATGATGAAGAAGGGGATCTAGATCTAAAATGTATTTGTATTTGCTAGATCTGTTTATGGAATGATTATATCTGAGATGAGGCGAACATCTGTCTGAAGTAAAGGGTAAAATCTGTGTGATGTATCTGTTCTGAAGAATTGCAATGACCTAAATGTCTGAAGAACTATACGCTAGTTCGCCACAGAGGAATCGCGTATATACGCGGGTTTGATGAAGAGGAAGCGCATATGGCTTGTGAAATTAGCTCTGTAATATGTACTGAAGTATACGCGGGTTTGTATGGACGAAGGTGCATATATACGCAGGATTAGTGAAAGGAAAGCGTGTATTAAGAACTAGGGTTTGCTGAAGTATGAAGTATGAAATTTCTGATCTGTTCTGCTGTGTTACTCCTATCTGTTGATGATGTACGATTGTGCTTAAATGTGTGGAGTGGGTCCAGTCTGAAAATATGATGAAACGTGGCCTACAAGTTGTGCTCTATTGAAGTTGTTGGATCTAGTGTGAAAATTGATGAAACGTGGTCCAAAGAGGTGCTGAGGGTTGTAGCCTTTAGTCAGGGGGTTGTAGCTCCCTTCCAGGTGAGGCTGGTAAACGAGATCAGGGGGTCGGAGCTCCCTTCCAGGAGAGGCTGGTAAACGAGTCAGGGGGTTGTAGCTCCCTTCCAGGAGAGGCTGGTAAATGAGTCAGGGGGTCGTAGCTCCCTTCCAGGAGAGGTTGGTAAACGAGCGCAGGTGGGTGCCTGCGTGCTGGTAAGAGGTTGCGCCAGCACATATGTTGTAATATGTTTTCTCTATAATAAAATATTGAAGGCTGAGCAACTGCAGCGGTGGTTTTCTCCCGACTTAGGTTTCCACCTAAAATCCTGGTGTTCATGTGTGTTGCTTATGTGTGATGATCTATTCTGTTATTACTGCACATGCTTACTATTTATTGAACATCTAATGAAAGAATGATGGAATGATATAAGTGAAGAATTAATGGCATAATTAGATCTCTGGGTATACGCGAGTTTTATAAAGGATATCCACGTGTATACGCTAGTTTTGTTCAGCAAAGTAGCATATGGGTTTTAGAGAGTGAAAAAGTAAAAATTTTGAATAAAGTCCTAAATACTGATTCACCCCCCCCCCCCCCCCCCTCTCAGTATTTTTCCCAACAAAAAACACTCTAAATGAAAATTCTATGATGAAACCCTATGGTATAGAAGAATTCTCACTGTCTAATTGAAATGCTGGAAAATGAGGACTAAGGCTACATGGAAAGCTTTCAAATGAAATTCAATCACTCTTCAAAGATTCTCACTATGGATTAAACTCACTAACACATATTTTCAAACAACGAAATGAAATTCACATTGATCCTAAAATACTACTGCTTTTTAAAAGTAAAACTTACTAATGCTAACTCAAATCCACACTTGAAAATTTGTATTTTTGCATAACCTATGTAACTTACTACTCCACGAAATAAAATCACTCATTGTTAAATTCAAAATCACACTATCTAATTTAAAAGGCCAGATTCAAACATGCCTACAATACTCAAATATTTGGCTTCAAACACACTTACATTTCTTGCTAATTTATCTCTCAAAAACACACTCATTGTTCATTACTTCACAAACTTAAAAAAAAATTCCAAAATCAATAATATCAAATTAAAACATTGTTCGAAACAGTTAAAGGATATGCAAGGAAAATTGATGTTGTATGAAGATGCTTCTCATCAATCTATGAACAATACCACATTCCTCATCATAATACTACTCAGAATTACACTTATAGTCCCACAAAAACAAAAAAAAATCCAAGCCAATAATGTTCAAATCGGAATGCAATGACTGAGTGTATGGAAATATTTTTTTAATCTTCTGAAGACATTTCGAAATCAACCACTTACAATTTTCCTTGATCTTATTTCAAACTTCCCTTAATTAATTTAAACAATGATGCTCATATAAAATCATTAGGTGGAACTTTTCTATTATACGAGGATCGACCCTTATTGAAGAGTCAGTATCTGATTCAAAGTCTTTTGATTCCTTTATAATAGCACATAACTTTCGAAAGGATTCAGTTCAAGTTTGTGAGAGATTACAAACCAAATTTAACACGATGTCTCTACGTTTGGCTCAATCAATCTACCATGACTAGCATTGAAGGTAAAACAGAGGATTCCTCTGTAATTAATTACAAATACTCAGCCAATGGTTTTCAAATTAAACTGCTTCTACTTAATGAAACCAACCATTGAATATCTCCACTAATCTGGAAAGAAACTATGAGATCTATTAAAAAATTGGACTATCAGTGTTGAAACAACCATGTCTATCTATATAAAACACTATTAGAAACTCACTTCCAAATTCTAGTTATGACATTCTAAATTCATTTGTACACGCCATAAAAGAACGCTATCACACAACAATCATTCCTACTCTAAATGCATTGATGAAATTGAGATTTTTCAAGCATTTATGACTTGCAATCTGAAATAAGTTATCGCACATTCCAGTAATCTGCCAAATCAAATTTCAACATAGTCTGATCCATTTGATGCATCAAGGTTGATTAACTTTATAATTACCATCATAAAGTAATGTGTTTATAATTGTTTCAAACTCAGAAATCAAGCAGACTGTTTTCATGTGAGAGGCAGAGTGTACCTCTACACAGAGGGCTCACAGATAATCATATGAGATTAACAATTCATCAACTCCCATTCATCACTTTGTTACCTTCTTTATTGATTTTTGGATGCAAAATAAGAATGATTACACTCATAAACTCATTGAATTCACACATAAGATAAATGAAATCCCACAACTATATGGCTACAAACTATCAAAGAGGCTTGATCCCAGATTGTGGTGGGCCTTTTCCACACCTGGGTGAGGTAGGAGACCTATAGTAAAAAGGAAATCTGATGCATTGGAATTAAAAACTCACCTTTACTATACTTGCCATGATCAAAATTAACACATGCCCATGTTAAATCACTAAAATAGAGGTTCTTCGATTAATAAAAATGAATGTTTTGCAAAAGCTCAAAGTTTGGTGTCCAAAAACTCATAATTATCCAATGCTCCTCCCCCTCTGTTCGTTACAATGTTGGCCTTTATAGGCAGAAATCTCATACATAGAATAGCAAAGGATCTCTTTACATGGAAAACTCAAAAAACTAAAACTAATCTTAGAATTCCCAATCTTGCTCTTCTTGGCATAACTACTCCCAACTGAGCACTAACATTAGGATGTGTTGGCTTCACCTTGATTTTGGAACATTTCCAACTCCATTTGACCCAAAAATCCAAAACAGGGTTGCTTAGAAGATTTTTTGCAAATCTGGAATTTTTGGAATTTTTGGAATTTTATACAAATTAGCCTCAAATCACCCTGAATATCTCCCTAACCATTAGGTATTTTGCAAAATTGTTTTGGGGTTAGTAAATTTTCTATATTGGGATCAAAATCCATGTTCCCGAATTTCTTAATTTTCTTTCATCTACATGCAGATTTGGGCAATTTTGTAAATTTCCTCCTAGAGACCCATATGACTGAGATGGGTGGAATCAAAGTTATGGGAGGTATTATAATATCATTTTTTATAACAACCTCTCTCGGTTTCTCCAGAAATGCTCCAAAAGTGCTAAAGCCCTAAATTAGGCATTCCCATACTTAATTGGCTTGTGAGGGATTTCAGCGATGGAACCCTATGATAAATGTACTTCTACAAAACCGTCATCAGTAAAACATGGCATAATCATCTTTAATCATATAGAAGTGAAAAAAACTAATAATAATCAACCATAGAGAGTATTTGGCGGCAAGTGATGGAATTAGGGTATAGAATGACCAAAAACCTAGGGTTTTAGGGTATAAACATTGATATTTCATGATGAAAACATGGGCATATATGAGGCCCAAAAATATTTGTAAACAAAAAGCATAATTTATTATAAAAAAATATGAATCTAAAGAATGAGTAGAGGAATGTGGGATGATTAAGTTGAATATTGTGAAAGAATCCTCTTTAACATTTCATTCCTAAGATTATTAATCTCATAACATTAAATATAATGAGAAACATGAAGATTCTAATCATAGCCAATAATAATCAGTCAATAATAATCTTAGCTCTCAATTCAAACAAATAACAATATATAAGTTTGGCATATATGTTTATCACCCCTCCTCTAAGATGACTTTAAAATTTGGCCCAAATTTCCATTTTATTGTGCTTCTAAAGGTGACTTCAATTCTTTATTTATTCCTTCCAAGGATATCCTACCTTATGGCCACTATAATCTTTTGCATTGCATGGTTACAACTTATAACTATATTCTTTAACATCAACTATTTTTTCTTCCTTTATTTTTCGCAATTTTGAATCTTATGTATTCCTAAAACCAATGTTATGTTGCACTAACAACATCTGTCAATTTAAACTCACCTTTCCTATTACCGTAATTCAAGGCTTAGCGATTTTCTTAGAAATTATGAATTGTTTGTAATAGGGATGCATAATAAAGATGTGAATATGTATGATGGGGATATGTTTAGGGATACAATTTCCAAAAACAATAGTACTTTGTGTTATGTCACACAATTCAAAATTCATATATAAGTTGCAACTTGCACATAAACAATTTTTTATAATAATAAATAAACTATTATTAAAAATCTAGTAAAATTTAAAAATGGGTGATTAAGAAAGCCAATCTTCTTTTTAATTTAAAAATATTGGCTTTCATTTAAATCTTTAAATTTTTTAAGGATAAATTATAAATTATAACTCTAGAATAGGTTGAACCCAAGCTAGGAAAGGTTCAATTTTAACATGAAGTGACTCTCATTCTCCCACAATTATTTTGTGTTTGTTGATATTGTCCATGAGCTTAGCATAATTATCAGCATATATACATATATATTGGCCCTAAAAGTATATATCGTAAAGAAAATGAGACAATTTTATAAAAACCTAACCAATTCAAGTGCATTGATCTTCTTGGAAGTACATTGTTCATATATAAATTGAACTTTAAATTTTATAAATAAAAGTAATTTATAAGTGATTACTTTATAATAGGTTGAACCCAATCTAGGAAAGGTTCAATTTTGATATCGAGGGACTCCCATTTTCTCACAATCATTTCATGTTCGACAATATAAACTATGAACTTAGCATAATTATCGATAAACATACAATACATATTTAAAATCAAATTCTTTAGCATAAAGAAAATGAGACTACAAACTTTATAAAGACATGACCATTTTGATGCTTCCTTCCATCTTCCATGTCTTTCATGCAAAAAAAATTAGTGCAGTGGTGATCTTGGAAGGAGTCAACTAAAGGTTCCCTACCACTATTAGTGACTCTGAGATATTGTCAATCTTTCACTGAATCTCATGTGAGTGGGCCAACAATATACAACTACTAGATGGCATACTTGACCTATTTTTCCATGCCAATCATCATTATCATCTACATAAAGAAGGACATTTTTATAATTCTTGATTAGTAGATTAATTAGGATGTCAATAGTGTGAAATACATTCATACTTTGTTGTTGTACTATGTAATATGGGTCACTGATTAGGGAAATTTAGGAAATTCCATGGCAAAGGCCCACTTGGGACTATGGTGCACAAGCCCTAATGTCATGGGTGGTCAATATTCCATTGCAAATATTAATCAATGATAACCATACCAAGGTCGTGAATACGATTTTAGTGGGGTCATGCTTCAAAAGTTGATGTCAAATAATATCTCTGGAAATTTTATAATATGTAAGTGTTTGTTGATGTGAACCCAAAATTAATGAGAGAAAAATCCAAAAAGAAGTGAATTGGTTGTAAGTCCAACACATTCAAAATCCTTAAAAAATTGAATAATAAAATGTGAAACAAAGTTGTAGAAGAATTATTTGTCCAAAAAACATCCATGTAAAGTGAGGACACTACAAAGTGGACATAGGTGTTAACAAAACTTCTCTTTGAAAAAGACAAGGAAAAAATGATTTGAATTCAACTAATAGAAAAAAGGGTTGATCAACATCTAATATTGTATCCATAAAAAATTATGTATAAACTTCATGTGAATAATTCAACAATGAATGAATCATAATACAACCAAATATCACTAAGAAATAAACCAAGTGAACTACATGTAGTGATATTTAAACCTTAAAATTAAATCACAAACAAGGCATCAAGAGATATATAAATATAGAAATGTAGATATAAGATACAATGAGATGAAACATGGGCCTTTTTTAGTTGGGGGGGGGGGGGTGGGTGGTGTGTGGGGGCGGGCTATTATAACCAAAGCTCCAATTACAAAACAAACAATTAACAAAACATTTCATAACCTTTTATCTCTACAAGTAGATTCTTAATAACAAAACCCTAACTACTTGTGGCCTCATCATTAATTAGTACAAACCACCTAGTGGACCTTATTTCATAAATATGGTCGTTTTACATTAAATAAGTATCAAATAATTATATAATGGGTCATATTTAAATAATATTTCCTTGTACATTAATTGACTAACTCTTAAGAACACCCAAAGTAAGGAGGTTAGGGTAAGGCTATATATTTTATCCCCATTCATAAGCAACATCATCATTAAGGCTAACGGTTCAGAAATTGTTGTAAAATAATTTTTGGTTCCATAGTGGCATATTTTGGTTACATCTTTCCATTGGATTAGTAATTCTCAAGCAATTCACTCGCTGACTCAATACTCTTTGGTGACTAATACTAGTTGTAGTCATGGTTAAATGGATTTTTCTTCATCAAGTTATCAGTTGCTAGTTTATAGGTTGTGATTCAATCCCACTATCTTCTTCAAATAAGACACATGAATATTGGATGTATATCTTACTAAGATGGAACGAATTTGTATTCAACTTTTCTAATGCACTAGATGATCTAATAAGGGTCATAGAGCTCCAATGGAAGCTTCTAGAGGTGATTTTCCTTCAAAGATGTCTATTGAAAGGGTTGAATGCAATTGGTTAAACTATAAATTTGACACAAAAGACAATTGCAAATGGGTATACTTGAAATTTAATGTGGGTAAACTTTAATTTGATACGCAATCCAACTTAGTTTGACTCACTATTGTGCAAGTTTTTGAGATGTAGGTTCATGAATTTCTTTTTTTATTTGAGGTTGTTCAATCTGCCTCATGTCATGCATAATAGTTCCAAGCATCGATATAAAATTTAAATTAACTTGTCGTCCATTTTATAAATTTTAAGACCTTCAAACATCACTGGAAATATTTACTACCATAGGATATGATGATTGTGTTAGCCCCCAATGAATTTTTTGACAAGCAAACAGGGAGCTAAAATGTTGTTTGAGCCTTCAAGGAATGCATTTCCTCTGAAAACACATCATCTTTGAAGCCTCCTGGTGCCTTTGTCCTTTGAATCAATCCTCACTGCTATGTCCAGTTACAAAGCCTCTATGTTTGTGAAGAAGAATGCCCAAAAATGCCTTTTCCCTCTTATTTCATTCCCACTTAACCTCTGTTTTCTTCCCTTTTTACTCCTCTCTATTTCCCCGATTAAACCCTTAAAATCACCCAAATCCCCATTTAAACCTTTCAAATACCCTTTGTTTGGCTTAATAACCCCCTTTTCCTCTCTACAGTTACCCCTTTTTTTCCTTAAAATGCATTGAAAATAGGCCAAAAAACCATTCATTTTACATATACAAGCTAGGCCCCTTTCGGCCAGCCCCCTTAAACCACTTCCCCATATGCCCTGCGCCCAGGACCAAGCGCTTAAGCCCTGGGCACTTATCGCAATCGCAACTTTTAAAGTGTGCTGCCTGCTGCACTCCCCGATTGCAATCCTCCGATTGTAATCTCCACCGTTGATTTCCCTTTGATCTGACGGCCCTTATTTCTCCTGGTCCGCTCCTTTAACCCCATCCATCTCCCCACTGATTGAGTCTCCGCCGTCGACCTTGTTCCAGATTGGACGGCTAGCGCTCAATCGCGCATCATCAATCGCAAGTTCTTAACTGTGTCACCCTCGGCATCCCCCGATTGCGATCCTCCGATCCAATCATGACCGTCCATTCAAACAAAATCTACGGCTCACATTGCATCATCTCCCCATCCATATTTCTTCATTAAATATTCCTCTAACTTCATCGCTTAATCACCATCGCTGATCTCCTCCTGAGATCCAACGGTTCATATCTAATTGCCCTTCGCCCATGCCAGGTCCCACCAATTCCCGAGCCCTTTTCATTGCATTTCCGCGCTTTTCCCTTTATATTTTATTTCAAATGCTCTAGCCCCATTTGCTTCTGTCATGCCACCATTCCTCCAGGCCTTCAAAGCATTTCTCCACCACAGCCCAAGTTTTGTGACAGGTTTATTTTATTGCGCAGCGATCACAGAGAGGCCATTGTAGCCATGGCCGGTGTGATAGCAGCAGTGATTTAAAGATTGATTAAAGCCTGAAATTGAAGATTAAACGCTTTAATCCTGGTTCAAAAGGAAAGGAAATAGTTGGATAACTAAAGAGCACACGTAACATCCATATCTGTGTTTAAATATCAGCGGGACATTTTTCTCCAGACAGTACACCTTCCCATTAAAGCCTCCATGCCTCCTTAAGCCCAGAAAAGGTTAATTGCGCTGATAGGAGCTTCTTAAATACTATCAGGACCATAGTTATGAGGTATGGGGAGACCTGCAAACCTTTCTACCCACGTCGCTTATTTCAGAAGGCTACCACAAAGTACCATCAATCGGATTTCTTTAGAAGAACATACTTGAAGTTATTAACAAGACTTCTGGAGCACCCTTCAGAGTACACACAGTTAATGAAGAGCCATTTTGCAGAATGGGCATTCGACCTACCTCTTCTCTGTCATAATGAAAAAATTAAGTTTACATCTACTCCTGCTATTGCTCGTGCCCCTATAAGAATTCCCAAAGAACACATTGTTCGGTTCGGTCATTGTTGTTGTAGTTGTAGGGATTCATTTTGACTATTAGAACAGTCTTGGGAGGGAGTAGCAGAGTAGTTTGTAATGTAGTAGGCTGGGAGGAGAATGTTTGGACTATGATCAGCCATCGAGCTCAATGTATGTGACTGGTTTTGCATCAATTAATCAAGCCAATTTCACAGGATCCTGGTCTATTACTACAGGTGATGTTTTCTCTCTATATTGTTTTATTTCACTTTTTCATGTTGTTCATTCTTTCTAGTATGCATCAGAAATCTAGCATAGGATTTACCCTCGCATGGTACCCTATGTTTTTTCTCTCCCTACCTTCAATGTTTTCTGCTGACTGTGAATCTAAGAGAAAATGCACGTAATTTAACTAGTGTAGCAGCTGTTATTCACTGCTAGCTGATATATGAATTCAAGTTTGTCACTTGGATGTCCTGGCTAGTGTCAAAGTAGGGAAGGTTAAAATTCCTTCTCTGATCTCTAGACTCTAGCTTTGTGTCAACTCTTATCTCTATTTTTCCCTTGGAGTATGCTAAAGAAGACCTAGAGTTAAATGACCTCTGGTCTGATCTATAAGCTGCCCCTTTGTGACTTCATCGAAAGCTGCCTTTGAGTATGTCCAAGCAGGTTTGGAGTTAAATGATCTCTGACCTGATCTATAAACAGAAAATGGGTTTCTTTCCTTCTTTCACCTTCACTCTTATTATATCATTCCACCATCTATCTAAAAGATCCTTTAGTATAGATGACTTGCCCTCTGGAAGCCTTGGCTAGTTGTTTGCAAGTAATTTCCTTTCATGACTCCATAGCCCAATGGATGGCACATTCCTGACTCATTCTCTTTTTCCGAAATGTCCTGCTATTTTGCTCCTTTCCTCCCATTACCTTCTCAGTTGATGATCTCACGACCAACTCAACAACCAACCATGTCATTTTAAACCCCCCTCTGTGTTTCATATCTAGCCTAACATATCATTTTGAGCTTCAAAGATATATCATTCTTTGCTTCTTTTGGAGAGATCCCTCTTCAGATCCAGGAGGGCTAGATCCTAGGATTCAAAAGAGGTTTGATGTTGTATTATCTTTTGGTATTGCCAAATCTGCCAAAACATAGGAACCCCAACAGATTGTGTGAAAACAAGACCGAAAATAGGGCATCCATTTCTCAATCATACTAAATCATCAATTCCTAGAGCAATAAATCTTCCAATTCAAATGGTGCATGGAAATCCAACTTAAATTTTGCATCTAGACATGGAACTGTTGTCCATGACATGGCACACATTGAATATGTTATGAAAACAACTCCCAAAATAGAAGAACAAAAATATTTGAGTGGGCCATCCTTCCAAGACCTGTTGTACATTAGTATATCATCAAAAAATACTAACAAAATTTTTCTAAGGAAGCATTTGAAAATGAATTCATCAACCCTTGAAATGTAGAAGGTGCATTGGTAAGGCCAAAAGGTATGACCAAGAATTCATAATGACCCTCATGAGTTTGAAATGTTGTTTTTAGAATGTCTTCAGTCTTCATTCTAATTTTATGATATCCTGAATGGAGATCCAACTTGGTGAAATAAATTACTCCATTTAATTCATCCAATAAATCATCAATCACAGGAATGGGAAATTTTTCTTTAATAGTGAGCTTATTGATCTCCCTATAATCCGAACACATGTGCCATGATCCATCCTTTTTGTGCACAAATACTACTGGAGTAGAGAAAGAACTTTGACTAGGTTTAATTATACCAGCCTCTAACATTTCTGCAATCATACTCTCAATTTCTCTCTTTTGGACATAAGGATATATGTAAGGCCGATGTTTGGAGGAGTGACTTCCTGGAATAAAATGAATATCATGATCATGATTACGAATAGGTGGGAGTCCTTTGGGAGTTTGAAACACCTTGGAATGATTGTCCAAGAATTTTTGGAGATCTTGAGAAATAGATGATTTTGATGTTCAAATTTCTAGTGAGAATAATTGTGAAATTACGCCTCGTTGTTCTTTCTTCAAAATATTTTTCATTACATTAGAGCTTATTATGTTTCCCAGCTTCCTTGCGATACCTCGTAATTCAACTTCCTTTCCTTCCAAAAAAATTTAAAGAAAAATTCTTGAAAATTAAAAGCTATCATCCCCAAAGATTGTAACCATTGTACTCCTAGTACAACATCAACACCACCCATTGGAATGGAGAGAATTGGAATATTCAATGCATATTCCCCCAAGGTTATATTGATATTATGGAATTTTCCAGAGAAATTTATAGTTTCTCCATTTGCAACCATCACTTGACACTCTGGTGCTCAGCATAGGAAGCAATTCAATTCGTTGGCTACCTTACAATGAATAAAATTATGGGTACTACCCGAATAAATGAGCACTATTACCTTCTTCTTCTTGATATGTCCTTCTATATTGAGATTTTGAGGAGTAGTAATTCTTGTCGATGCATTACATGATATGGTCATATTCATTTCTTGTTCCTCTATGGTTGGTTCCTAATGTATATCTTCTTCTTTTGAAGTTTCTTGTTTATTCTCTTCCTCCTCTTCACAATCTATGTAAAATAATTTCTTCTCAGTACACTTATGACCTTTAGTGTATTTTCTATCACAACTATAGCAAATCCCTTTTGCTCTTTTTTCTTCTAGTTTTTGTGGTGTTAACCTTGTAGGTTGTGGAATTCTAGGAGTAACAACACTTCCATCGTTATAGTTGTGAGTGGTAGGCTTCCTTGTCACCATAATTTTTCTTTCAATTTTTCTTGCCAACCTGAATTCCTTTTCCAATGTATCAAGTTCCCAAAGGCGAACCTCCTATTGGATGTTATCCCTTAGAGTCCCTATGAAGACATCAATCCTATGTTCCTTTGAAATATTATTTACTCTTATATTCAATTTTTGTAAGTCCTCAATGTGCTCCATTATTGAACCCTTTTATTTGAGATTTATTAATTGGCTAACAAAGGTGTTTCTATTTGTATCCTCATAATGTGTTATCATTTCCTTCATAAAAATTTACTAAGTGACAAGTTGTTTATGAGAAAAATTCCATCGATACCATGCAAATTGATTTTTTTCTAAATATAAAGTTGCAATGCGTACATTTTCTGTGGGTTGTACATTATGGAGCTCAAAGTATTGCTCCATTTGTAGTATCCAAGTTATCAGATCCTTGCCATCAAACTTCCTCATATCGATCTTTGGAATATGGTTGGTTTTCGATGCAACATTAGAGTCTATGAAATCATGATTAACATTTATTTTGTTCTCGTCATGAGTTTCCTCTACTACCTTTTCAACATTGTGAAGCTTTTTTTGTAGCAATTTTTTCAAACCTTCCTTCCAACCTTCAAGCTTTTCTTCTATTCCATTGATCTTAGCTTCCATGCCATACATCTTAGTTTCCACACCATCCATCTTATCTTCTACGCCATCCATATTGGCTTCCATTCCATCCATATTAGCTTCCACGACATCCATCTTAGCTTCCACACCATCCATCTTAGCTTCCATGTCATTCTTCAAACCATCCATCTTAGCTTCCATGTCTTTCTTCAAACTGTCCATATTAGCTTGCATGCCTTTGTTGAAACCCTCCATATTAGCTTCCATTTCATTTTTTGTTGTTCTTTGTGAAAGCGAAATTTGTTGCACTTGTTCTTGTAATTTTGATATATCATGTTGCAATTCTTCCTCTTCATGAGTCATAGTAGAGCCTTCTGAGGGCTTAATGGGTGTTGAATTCTTTTTAGGGGGAATTTTAGAACCCAATACAGATATCTATGCTTCAATATGCCCTTGGAATCACTTCAAACTATTTTTTCAAACAAAAGTTATGCAATATAAAAAAAAGATACACATCTTTTTCTTTCTTTTGAGAATATCGATATTGAAACCGATGTATCTCTATGATTTTAGATCCCCAATATTTTATCTTCAATCTTGTATTATACCTCTGAGTCTTCTTTCCAATTCCACAGGTCACACCTGATTTGGATTCTTCAACACAAATTTATGCCCAATCTCCCACAATGACCTAATTATGGACTAGTATAGTAGAGCAAACTTGTACTACATGCCACATGTTATTGTTTCCTCCTTTGGCTATGAAATTGATACAAAGGAAACTAAAGTCTTGCACATTTGGTCACATTTTATAGAATTCCAATCTGATGCTCAGAGAGAGAGAGAGTTATGACAATTTTACCAAGGTCACTTCTTTGAGATGCAATTTGGGAACTTGCAAAAACCCTAACTTCTATAGATCCTATCTTTGAAAATTTTGCAAACCAAGATCTGAAATTTCTACATGAAGTTCCTCAAGATATCTTTGCAAATGAGTTTTTTTTTAGCTTTTGAACCTTTGTAGAAAAAAAATTATATCGAAAATGCCACGATGTCCTGTTTGAAGCAGCGAAACCCTATAATCCAAATTTATGATTCCAAATGTTGTGAAACAAGCTCCCAAAATAGAAGAAAAGAGAGATCAACGCCTTAGAAATCAACCACTTTGAGGGGGAAATATCCTTTAAATTACATAAATGAACAATTCTTGGATGACACAAATGACAAAAAATCCTTTCTATATATAGGAGTCCATGGGGTCACAATATAATCACAGCCGACCTAACGATAATAATGTAAGGGCACAATAATAACAATATGGGGACTACAGGGGTAGAAAAATATCAATAAGGGGGCTACACAAACAACAATAAGGGACTACACTAGTAATATATGGCCCTGACATAATATCCTCCACAAAAAAATCAAAGACTAACCTTGTAGTTGCTCCTAGAGACAACCCACAAGTTGAGGAGTGTAACACCCTCCTCCCACATTTACCCAAAATAATTGGTCCGCTGGGGTAAAATGTGATGAGAGGCTACTATGATGTTATTCAACTCCCCATGTATAGTTAAGGAAGTGGAACCAAAAAAACAAAACCAATCTGACCTTCCTCAGGAGCTACAGAACCTTCATGAGCCAACCAACCCCTTCAGGTGTCAAACCCCTTGGAGAGCTTGCCTTTTCATTGTCTTAGAGACTCAATTTCTCCCATGAAAAGGAATTTATGCGACCAAGGACTTCCAATCACTCCCACAACAAGACATGCAATCGGTTGTGGCCTTTTTCAGGAAATTCTGAGCCAGTGACCCTGGATTTTGAGCCATTATTCCAAGGTGAGGACTTGGGTCATTGCCCATAACTTCATGAAACATTCAGAAATGATCAATAACATTGAATCAAGGTTACTAAATCAAACATTTGATCAAGGAATTGACTGGATCCCTACTAATTATGTCAGGAATTTCATCAAACATGTCACAAATATGTAATCTACATGTCATAATAACAAATATGAGCATAGGTGTCTCATACTTATCTAAGATTTGTAAGTAAGCATTGGTGTCTCAGAGAAATAACTGAATTAACATCTATTAGGTCATACATTCACTGTAAATTAATATTTAAATCAAAACATGATGAGAGTCATACATTAATACTTTCATGAAACATATGGCATAACCAACATAAATTAAAAGGATATAACAACCATGAAAATCACATGTGAACTAGTAAATTTACACATGAAATACCAAGTAGAAGGATCTCTTATTAATGAATGCATAAGTCAACTAGGTTTGGGACTTCCACAAACCACCCAACAATAGATTGGCTTAACCAAATCTTTCTTTCAGCCAAACACCCTTGTGCCATATTCCAATCATGAATGTGGGAATGACAACATAATCAACTAGGGTTTCCCGAGGCCAAACTGCCTGAAATTTCATCAATATAACTAGGATTTACCATAATCCCCACTGGACAGATAGGACCTTAACAAGCATGGATGCCTCTGGATCTCTCCACCTAAATTATGAGGAATTTTTCTGTCTCAACCTCTCATTTTTACCGTGTATACTGCCATTTCTGCTTAATGGATTCCTAGGTCTACAAGGTCTCCACCCTCTGGGATTTACCATGTATCCTACCATTACCGGTCAAGGGATTCCTAAGCCCAATAAAAGTTATTCACCACTGAAATTTAAAGTGTATCCCACCATTCATTAGTCAAGGATTCCTAGGCTCAATCAATGTGGTCACATCCAGGATTTACCATGGATCCCATCCCAAGATTTCTAGGCCTTATGAATAATCCTGAGACCGCCCAACTCAACTTCCATTCTATCTGGTAATCCAACTCAACTAAATATAAGAGAACCCACCACACCATGACTATTTGGAAATGGAAAGGAAACGTTGAAAAAAATTGTCACACCAGGAAAAACCCATGCCAATGACAGTAAGAGAACAAAAAACACACATGCATAACCATGCATAACACAATTAGCAAGGAAATCACAAATGAAAATTGATACATGCAAGTAATATCATTGTAGCTTCACGATCCTACTCTTCTTTGCTTGATCTTTACTTCCTCTTGCTTCTTTGTCCCTCCTTTGCCTTCTTTCCTCCAATGCTAGAGTGCTCCAAGAATTCTCCAAGTGTCCAAGAGTGAGAGAGAGAGAGAATATAGAGAGAGCTCCAAAACAGAACTGAAAAAAGTTTAAACTAACAAAAGATGTGAACTAATCCTCATAATCCTTTTTACTAATGAGGCCTCTATTTTCTTCATTTTCCATTATTTTCCTTCATTTTCCTCCTCACATGGAACTTGTGACCTTTCACCTTCATTTTCTCCTAATTTTATTATTTTCATAAATAAAATGCCAATTAATGTCACGTTTCCTTTCCAAAGCCTTTTTCATTGCATTTTTCAATTTCCTTGGCCATAATAAACCAATGAACACCCACACTAGGATGTTTTTCCAAACATTTAACTTGGAATACGTGTCCCAGGACCTTGTTTATTATTTTTCCTTTATTAAATTTATTTACATGGAATTTTTACGAGAGCTATTACAAAACCCTCCCCCTTGGGGGAAAACCATCCTCAATGCTTAATGACACCTACAACCAACAAGACTATTGAAAGAAGAACATATTGCCCATGGAGCTTTATAACTTAGCTTGATGAGGTATTTACAAAGATCAACCTGTTGAAGGAAACCAACATATCAACATGACCAACATAACATCATAACAACCATAATGACATGACACCCATGCTACTTATTGGAGCTTTATAATACAACTTATGGTGGTATTTACATCCATATACATATATACGTACCAAAACACAACATCAAAACATATGCCAAAAACATTCCCTCAGCCAGCAAATAAAGAAGGATACATAGCGCACACATGATTTTCCATCTCCCATGTAGCTTTATTAGGTCCAAAGTGCTTCCATTGCACTTTAAACTACTCAATTTCTCGATTCTGAAGCATTAGCATCTTTCTTTACAAAATACACAATGGTTCTAGCTAGAATTCTCCTTTTGGATCCACCTGCAATATAGACCAGTAAATCACATGATTAACATCTTTAACATACTTCTTAAGCAATAACACATGGAAAACATCATGGAATTTCACTATCAGAGGAAGTACAAGTTGATAGGCTACTGGTCCAATCCTATCAATAATCTTGAAAGGTCCACAAAATTCAAGTGCCATCTTGGCACACAGTCCAATCCTCAAGGAGCTCTTCTTGGGCTTGATACATAAGTACACCTATTTCACAATCTGAAACTCCTTAAACATCATATTCTTATCTGCATAAATTTTATTCTTGTCCTATTATGCCTTCAGATTATTCTTGATTACCTATATTTCTTGTTCCATCTCTACCAACATGTCTAGTACAATCAATACCATGTTCATTGGATCACTCTGACTGATGGGAGTATTACAACTATGCCCATACAGTGCCTCAAATAGACTCATCCTCAGTGACTTGTGATACCCATTGTTGTAAGAAAACTCAACCAATGGAAGGTACTCATCCCATCTCCTTTTTTAATGCATCACATACATACTGAACATGTCCTCTAATATCATGTTGACCCTATCTATCTTTCCATATATCTACGGATGATAAGTTGTGTTGAAGGAAAAATTTGTACCCAAACCTACAAACAACTCTTTCCAGAATATAGAAGTGAACTTAGCATCCCTGTATAACAAAATCCTCTTTGGGACACCATGCAACCTCACTACATCTATGATGAGTACCTGTGCTACATTATTACCTGAATAAGTAAACTTCACTAGAATGAAATGTGTTACATTTTTTCAACCTGTCTACCATAACCATGATGGAATTGTGTTTTCTAGATGTCCTCGACAAAGTTGTGATGAAGTCAATGAAAATGACCTCCCACTTCCACTCTAGAATCAAAATCAACTGAATCAACCCACCCAGATTCTTACACTCTACTTTCACCTATTGAGAGTCTAAGCATCTAGCCATAAACTCTACCACCTCCTTATTTAGATTCGGTCAATTATAAAAAATATTCACTGTTGTCAATGTCTTCTGGTATCCTGGGTGAGTTGAATATGGTTTCACGTGCAACTCTCTCAATATATTCTTCATGATCTCACTGCCATTCGACACACATATCTTATACCTAAATCTAATCAAACCATTTGATGTGAGACGATATTCCACACCTTGATCACCTGTAACTTATGAATAAGCCCCATGTACGTGTCATCCTATTGTCCATCCTGTACGATTAAATCCTGTAAGTTTGTCCCATAAAAACTCATATCCATTATGATTCACCTGCACTCTCCTGATAAGAGCATTTGCAATCCTATTTTCAGTTCACTTAATGTACATGATCTGAAAGTTGAACGCACTAATCGTGGCTAACTATCTAGCTACACTAGAATTCAAATTCAGTTCATCGAATAAATAACTCAATCCACTATGATCACTCATCAGTACAAACCTCCTACCAAGAAGATAATGCCTCCACATCTTCAATGCATGGATGATTTTTGCCAACTCAAGGTAGTGTGTCAGATAATTTTTCTTGTGCTCATTCAGTTTTTGTGACTTGTAGCACACTACCTATCCTTCCTGCATTAAGACTCCACCAAGTCCTCTCTAGAAAGCATTTGTACATACCACAAACTCTTTGTCCAAATCTGGAATATTTAACATTGGAGCATTCATTAACAAATTCTTTAACTGCTCAAAACTTCCTGCACATTCCTTTGTCCACTCAACTTTCTTACCTTGCCTCTGTAGGAAGGTAATAGGATACATAATCCAAGAGAAGTTCCTAATGAACCTTCTATATTAACCTGATAATCCCATAAATGATCTTACCTCATCCACTTTTATAGGAGATTCCCACTCCTTAATAGCCCTTATCTTTTCTAGATCCATTGTTATGCCTTCGTTGAAAACCACATGCCCCAAGTAGTGTACCTCTATCTGAAAGAAACTACATTTACTAAACTTAGCATACAACTAATGCTCTCTCAGAAATATTAATACTACTGCTAAATTTTCAGAAAGCTCTTCCTCATTCTTCGAATATATCAATATGTAATTAATGGATAAAATAAAACACTTGTCCAGATAAGGATGCAACACACTATTCATCAATCAAATTAAAGTAGCTTTATCATTAGTCAAACTAAACAAAACTAAAAAAACTCATAATGACCATATCTAGTTTGGAAAGTTGTTTTGTAGATGTCCTCTTCCTTAATGTGTACCTAAATATCTATATCTTAAGTCAACCTTCAAGAACATTGTTGCTCCCTTCATTTGATCGAACAAGCCATCAATCCTCGACAACAAATACCTATTCTAAATAGCCACCTTGTTCAGCTTTCTATAATCAATGCAGAACCTGAGAGTACCATCCTTCTTCTTCACAAACAACACCAATGCATCCCAAGGCAATATCCTTGGCTTGATGTATCCTTTGTTAATCGTTTTCTTCAATTTCAACTTCAATTCTACTAACTCTGGTGTGTTAATCATGTATGGTTCCTTTGATGTTGGTGTGATCAGATTTGGATAAAGGACCTAAGCGATAGCTCAAAATTCAAATTTACAAGATTGGAATGAAACTAGAATGGTTACGTAGATCTCATCTTTCTGATTCTAGTGCCGCAAATGGTTCGAAAAACTGACACCGTATGAAAAAATTATTGTGTTTTGAAATCGCTCAATGTTCTCCAATATTAAATATGAATTCATGATTTTCTTGTGGAGAAATATTTTTAATGTATTAAAATTACGTTAATTATATATATATATATATATATATAGTTAACATTATATATATATAACATTAACCATATATATATATAATATTTAAATATAGAATTTAAAATATCATATTTTATATTAATGTTTTTATATATATTAAATATTAATTAAAAAAAAAAACCTTAATTATATTAATTAGATTCCACATATATTAAAACCCAAAAGTCAAAATTTTATACACATTTCATATTTATTTAAACCCCAACATGGTTATGGTTTACAATGCCTTGGCATGTTAAGTTGGTTTACACTTTAATGGTGGCAAACAAATAATAAAACCTTCGAAAATGGTGGAGATTTGAAATATGGGCACGTATTGTGTTGGGTCCACATATATCAACGGAGTGGTATGTGTTGCATTAAAGTTTGGTGCGGGTTAAATCCAAAGGCCCCGTGGAAGTGGTCACATTGCTACAATATAAACCGCAACATCAAACTCTTCGCTGACGGTTTCAAACGTTAAGTCTCCACCAGCGGGTCACACAAACCTTGTCACATGCCGCGGTTTTATATAACGGTCAGTTGGCCAACATTTTCATTGCAACGGTAATGCCGAAAACTTTGTTCAGATGTAACAGATGAGTTTAATGCCATCCCCAAAAGTTACGTTTAGGCTAGCCGCTAAAATGGTGCGCCCCTAAATTTAGGGAATTTTCTGAATTTAACTGTAGTTGCTTTAGATTTAGTGGCACTGATTTAGGTGAAATTGGGCAAAATGAGTTTAGGTTCTATCTTGAGCTAGATTTGACCAATTTTGGAGTGTCAATAGTCAATTTCTACTATATCAGACATTCCAGACTCATTGGTGAGGGTTGAAGAGCCATCACAGGACCAATGAATAGGTTTTTACTTCAGAGAATTTCTAGGGGCCATTAAGGCCACCATGGGCCAGCAGCAGTTTGAGGCCTAGCCAGGGGAGCTAGAGGCCTTATTCAAAAATCCAATAGTAAATTTTGGATGTTTCAGATGTTATGGAACTAATGATGTGGTTTGCAAAGCCTGTAGAGTACTTTTAAATGCAGAGAAGCTTCAGTGAAGTTACAGGGGCCACTAGGTCCAACAAATGCCAGCAGCAATTCGGGGCCTAGCCAGGGCAGCTAGAGGCCTTATGCAGCAAACCAATAGTTATTTCTTATTGTAATGAGAATTATGAATCCAATGGAGGATTTTTTAGAATATTTTGAGGACTTCTAGAGCTCTAGAAGCCACATAGAAGTTTTCCTTAACCCAGAGCCATGGGGTGCCACCGGGTGTTGTAGGCGAAACTGGAGCAGTCGAAAGCCAATTTCAGTGAACCAATAGTTTATTTTGACTATTTTTGACATTCTGAATCCATTGAAGGTATTTTCAGAGTCCTTTGAAGACTTTTAAAGGTTGAGAACGTAAAGGGAAGTTTTGGGCAGCCCATGGTCAACTGTGGAAGGAAGCTTAGATTAGGGATGCAATGATCTTTTGGAGAAAATGATCAGTCCATTTTGGAGATATGATATGTGGTGGAGATAGTAGGTGAGGTTTCAGAGACATAAAATAATTCTGAAGGAGTTAGTTCCATAGAGAAGCTCAGGGTAGCTCAAGTGCACCGACAAAAGGAATCAAGTCTAAGGGAGCCTAGATTTGTTTTTAGAATGATGATAGCCATGACAAGGTATAATGGTATTCTAAACCATTGGTTCAGTTCAATTATCCATTGGAGTTGAGTTTTGTAACTTGTAAAAGAAATTTTCCATAATCCCAAATAGCCAAGTCAAGATGACAAGAGCTCAAGGAGACGTAACCCACAATATTCGGGTGAAATCCTAGATTAAATTTGTTGTTATGTGTTGATTTTTATTTTCTGCATTATATGGTTGTTGCACATGTTTAATTTCAGCAAAAATAAATGGACTTAAAGCACTTAAACAATTAAAAAACATACACTTGTTTCAAGTATAAAATTCTGCAAAAGTCAAGTACAAGCTAGATCTTGTATTTGTTTAACTAAGTGGGAGGTTCTAGAAAATAATAACAAGTTATCCAACCCATTTTCAGATCAGGATGGTATCAGAGCACTTGGTTGCTTGATTGATAGAACAATAGATTGCTTGTTGACTTGAAAATTGTTTGCACTGTTAAAGAATTTTACTATTTGCAAACTGACTATTGCTTGAGTTTGCTAGAGGTCAAGGGAAATATATTGTTAGCTAATTATAGAAGAGGACAAGAAGGAAGAAGCGCTGAAGGCATATTCCTTACACAAAGGACCTCAAGGAAACCCTTGAAGCACAAGAGGATGTTTGCAAAAGGCTGCTTGAAGAAGAGTTTGACTCTATAGCCATTTTTTTCATAAGCTTTGTCAATTGTTTTGAAAGCTTTTTGAATTGTTGATTGAATTTATTTAGTTAATTTTCATAAGATGTCAACTTCTTCAAGTGAGGTTTCAAAATCCTCCTCCTTCACAAGATTCTTCGATGAAGACATGAAGTAAGACTTCTTCAGGATGAAGAATATGGTGCAAATTCTGTTTGAAGATAGAAGAAAAAGCACTAGACTTCATGAGTAATTGGTTGCTATGAAGGAAGAAAAAGAAGGACTTCTTCAAAGAATGCATGAGATTGAGATGTAGCTCCATCAAGCCTAGGAGGCTTTTACTAAGAACATGCATGAAGCAAAGTTAAATCACTCAAATTTGTCTTCAATTTCCTCTTTAGATAGATGTTTTTGGTTCATTTGAAAAGCACACAAGAGGTGTGGGGTCCAATTTAATGTTTAAAATGGGCTATGAATGCAAGGGTCTAGGCAAACATGCACAAGGCATGATTGATCCTATTTTGGTTGAGGAACGACCTAAGAAATTTGCTCTTGGTTATGTTCAATCTTATGGTGAAGACTCCACAACCATGAAGGCATTTGAGGCAACTTCAAAAAGAAATTTTGTTACAAGTTCTAAACTACAAACATGTCAAGTTTGTTTTCAAGTTGATTGCCAATGTTTGAAGTCTCTGTTGCAGCAAGATATGTGTAGAGATGCAGCTTATGGTGAGCATGAGAGTTAGGACAACTATCAAGACATGAACACTGATGTTGGTCTGCAAAGGAAAGCTGGAACCTCTACTAGTTCATATCCTCATGAAGGTAAAACATGTAGAAATTAGAATAATAAATCACTTATTCACCGAGATTATCCTGATCACACACTATTTGAGCTTCATGCATAATACATAATCTCTTCTACCATTGATCATCACATGCGAAAATAAAATCAATTGCATGCACACATTAAAATCATAAACAACCACACATATGAACACAGTATTTCATGGGAAAGCTTAAAGCTGAAAACCCCCAACTATCTATATATTATACATGTCATGGAGATCATGTAACAATCATAGTACAAAGATCTTTTCAAGCTCTCAGCACTACCTCACTTGCTACACACTATCAAGCTAGATCTAGCAAAACTCATGCTCCAACCTTTTGCCACTTGATAGCCAACCTCTATTGCATGTTTCAATGCTATGGGATGGCCTCTTTATATAGATAAACCACCAGCCTGAACTGCACAATCCTCATGGGCTTACTCCACCTATCTGTTTGTTGTAAATAGCAACAGTATAGTCACAATTGATAGTTAACCTGCTCTTTCACCTATTCCTGCACTGGTCTCCATTGAAACTGTCCATGCACTGAAATTAACTAATGTATTCTTTAGTTGATTAATGAGTATTTAATTAGTGAATTAATTGATTATTAATTCACACCACTCTCACTAATTGTATCAATTAGTTTAACTGAATACAAATAGCTCAACTATGTTTACATTAGTTAAACTGAACACAACTCCATTAACTCCTCAATCAACTCCACCAAACTCTGTCACATGAGTTCTAACTGAAGTCCTCCATGCAATAGCTCCAATAAAGCCTAGGAATTGCGTAATTCCTTCTGTCAGCTGCATGTGCCACTTCTAGGCATCAAACTGAAGTGCTCCAAGAGAATAAGATAATGTTTACAGTTTAAATATTATTAACAGCTAATAATATTTGACATCCCTATTTTTAGACTGGCAATCGAAAAATAGATTCCGCCCAATATGTCTAAAAATAGAAGTCCATCTATATTTCCAACTTGACCAACCCTCCACAAATAGCATCTTGCAACTCATAGAATCATGATCCACATGTCTAAAAATAGACATAGTCTAAAAATAGACTTTGCGCCAAAAATAGCTTGCGGGCCCACTTAGTGAAGGCGACTCCTTTCCACTAAGCTCCATCTCATCTTGTTGCATTCTCAACACTCCCTCTCCAACAAGATAAGGTTATACCACGCAACCCCTATCTTTTATTGGTATTCGAATTCGCTCTTGGTGAGCGCCTTTGTCAAGATATCGGCATCACGATCCTCCCAGTAGGAATGTGTAGAGAAAGTAACATGATCTTCCGCTGCACACAATCTGCGATATGATGATACCGGATGTCAATGTGTTTGGATCTATCATGAAATACTGGATTAGCTGAGAGTTTGATGCAACTCTGTTTATCACAATAAATCACAGTAGGTTCCAAGTGTGAACCGAACAACCCGACCAAGATCTTCCTCATCCATGTAGCCTCGCATGCAGCCAAACTCGCTGCCATATACTCTACCTCTGCTGAACTGAGTGCCACGGATCTTTGCTTCTGCGCACGGCCTAACGCGCCGACCGATGCGAAAATCCCTCCGGATGTGCTCTTTCGTCGTTGGGCTCCTGGCAATCTGCTCAAGTAATCTGCAAACTACCTCATCGGCTATCTGCACCATAATCCATATGAGTATTGCCCCTCCGAGATATCTCAATACATGCTTGCCTGCCTTCCAGTAGAGCTTGGTAGGCTTAACCATAGCTTGTGAAAGCTGGTTCACAGCATAGCATATGTCGGGTCGTGTATTGACCGGATACATAAGCGACCCCACCAAATGTTGATAAACAGTGGCATCCACTACCTCCGCTGAAGTAGCATCCTCCTTCCTCAATCCACCAGGAAGAGGAGTATCAACAGGCTTGCAGCCATGCATGTTGAACTTCTCCAGTATCTCCCGGGCATACTTGCCTTGAGAAACAAACAGTCCATCACTGCGCTGCCAAATTTCCAATCCCAGGAAATAATGAAGGAGGGCCAAGTCCTTCATCTCAAACTCTTTTGCAAGATCATCCTTGCATGATAGTATCAACAGCTCATCACCTATCAAAATCAAATCATCTACATAAAGTAAAATGATCAACAACTTACCCTCCACCACAATCTGGTATAGGTTCGGATCCGCCTCACTCTTGGAGAATCCAAGTCCGGTGAAATAACTGTCTATCCGTGTGTACCAAGCACGAGGTGCTTGTTTCAACCCATACAGCGCTCTCTTGAGCCTGCACACATGCGACTCGCTGCTGAAGATCTCGAAACCTTCGGGATGCTCTATGTACACCTCCTCCTCAATGACTCCATTGAGGAACGCAGTCTTCACATCCATCTGATGAATGTGCCACCCCATACGCGGCCGGAGAGAGCAAGAATCGTCCGTATGGAAGAATACCTTGTGACAGGTGCAAAGGTCTCCTCATAATCGATCCCCTCAATCTGTGAAAAGCCTCAGGCAACAAATCTTGCCTTGTACTTCTCCACACTCCTGTCAGCTGTCTTCTTCACTTTGTAGATCCATCTCGAACCCACCACTAATTTCCCTTCCGGCCTTGAGACAATCTCCCATGCACTGTTTTTGACAATCGAATCATACTCTTCCACCATGGCATCTACCCATGCAGGGTCCTCCACAGCTTCCTCGAAAGAGGATGGCTCTGTCACGATACACTTGCTCACAAGATCCATGTATCTAGTATACCGGTCCGGTGATTGTCTTTGTCTGCGCCGTGATGTAGGTGCTCCTACAACCTTCTCTACATATTGAGCCAGTCACTCAGCTTCTGTAGTGCGCTTCCGCCCTCTGATGGTTGGTGCTACATGAGTGGTCTCTTCCACTCCATGAACCTCCTCTTATGGCTGATCCACATCCTGAGGCTGATCCTTAGGAACCAATAGCTCCTCCTATGCATGCAAGTGTGGCTCCCTCTCAAGCAAACACTTCATGGCTTTCTCCTCCTAAAATTTTATATCTCGTCGCACAACAGTCTTGCGAATGTCTAGCAAATACACATGATAGTTGTGGGGCATATCAGTGTACCCCACAAATACCCCAACCTCCGCAGTCGGCTCCAGCTTCTTCTTGGCATCCTTCGTCACATGAATGTAAACAGGTGAACCAAAAATCCTCAAATGGGAAATATCAAGCCTCTTACCAGAAAACGCCTCCTCGGGTGTACTCATGCCAAGTATCCTGTGAGGACAACAGTTCTGCACATATACTGCAATATTGCATGCCTCAGCCCACAAGTGTATGGGAAGGCCCTAATCATGCAACATCACCCATGCAGCACCCACAATCGTTCTGTTCTTCCACTCAGCAACCCCGTTCTGTAGAAATTTTCTGAATAAATCACTTATTCAATGGAGATTAACCTGATCACACATCAATTTCAAATTGCATGCATAACACATAATCTCTTCTACAATTAATTGTCACATGCGGAAAAAATAGAAGCGATAGCACATCAAATCATCACACACATTAACACAGTATGTATGGGGAAAGCTTATAGCTGAAAACCCCGCAGCTATAGTATATTATAAATGGAGAGAACATGCAGCAAATACATAGTACAAACTCCTCACAAGTACTCAGTACTATCTCCCAAAGCTACACAAAAACTAGCTTGGTTTTGAACAAGTCACAAGTTCAAAACACACCCACTGATTTCCCTGCCTCTATTGCGCAGTTAAGGCTGGTCTAAATAAAGATCTAAGTTCGAATCTCACTGGCTTCAACTGTGAAATTTTCATTGGTAATTACCTCCAAGTGTGGTGCAAATCTCATGCACAACTGATGTCCCAACTGATAGCTGTACTCACCCTTTCATCTACCTCTTTCATTGGTCTCCACTGAACTGTCCATGCACTGTAGTTAAACTGATGTGTTCTTTAGTTGAATAATGAGTTAATAATTAGTGAATTAAATAATATTTAATTCACACAACTCATCTCTAATGTATTAGCTAGTTAAACTAAACATAACTAGTTCAACTAGTTAACCAGAACACCACCTCCATTAACTCCTCAATCAACTCCACCAAAACTCTGCCACATGAGTCTAACCGAAGTCAAACATGCAATAGCTCAACTACCCGATAAGAAAAGCATATTTCCTTCTGGCAGCTGCATGCCCCACCTCTGGGGGTCAAACTGAAGTGCTCCAAGAGAGTAAACTGAAGTTTAGAGTCCAAATATTATTAAGGGTAAATAATATTTGACTTCCCTATTTTTAGGATAGGCAGTCTAAAAATAGACTTCGACCTATAGGTCCAAAAAATAGAGGTCCATCTATTTTTAACAACATGACCAATACTCCAAGAATAACATACTGCAACCCCTGGACCATGCTCCATATGTCTAAAAATAAACTTTTCGACAAAAATCACATGTGGTCCCACAGTTTGGGTGATCACTCCAAGCCAGGATCGGGGAAAGATGTTTGGAGGAGGCCTCCTTCAACATTTTTTCTTGTTGTTTTCAACACTCCCTCTCAACGAAGAATTTGTCATTGCATACGACATGCCGACTCAGCCCATTAAGCACGCAGCCTTCACGAGTGCCATGCAACTCCATGCATACGCTGCTGCCGACTCCTCACAGCCCGAATAGGCTCCAACGACTCAATACGTAATGACCAACTACACATGTCATCGGGAACCACTGTGACTGACCGAACTCTTGCACCCATGCACTCTTGCACTTAGCATCAGCATGCGATCCGCACTCCGGTGTCCAGGCTCTTTGTCACTTTGATCTGCTACATCCTCCAGTGATCTCTACTACTTTGTTGTGGGCACCTCGTAGCCAGGTTCAATCCATGAGATCCACACCATCTCATGAATCTACCCAGAAATCTCCTCATGGGATTAATCATGCATGTCACCCCACCTTTCACCTGGTGGTATAGCTGCATGCACTCCCTCTGCCCGTCTGGCACGAAATTTCTTTGCATGAGTGGTCTCTTCCACTCCATGATCCTCTTGTGGCTACTCCACATCCCGAGGTTCACTTTCACCTGCATGCAAAACTTTCTCCCTCTCAGGCATCAATTGCATGTCTTTCTCGCCTGCATGCAACACTTTCTCCCTCTCAAGCTTCAGTTGCATGTCTTCCTTCTGCTTCCCAACAGTAGGAAGCTCCGTAGACATCCCATCTACTTCAAGTCTGTAGAGTTTGTTTTCTCGAATCCCAACCTTCTTGACTTGTCCCGTTGCCTTGTGCCGAAGGAAAACTTTCCCTTCTCTAAAGACAACTTCATACCCTTTATCCTCTAACATTGCGACTGAGATCAGATTCTTTGTTAGACCTGGTACATGCAATACATCTTGTAAAAGAATGAGTTTACCTGACTCCCTCTGAAAGGTTATGGTACCAATGCCGGTCGCATTGTATCGTCAACGTCACCCAACTCAACATGCATCTGGAGACCTTTCTCCACCAAGTCACTGAAAAGATTTGCATCTCCCATCATGTGAAAGGAAGCGCCACTATCAATATACCACCCCGATCCCAATGCATTAGAAAACATGCATGCGATCAATGAGAAGTACAGCTCAAATTGCGAGGCAAGAGCCTCACCAGCTGCAGCTCCAGTAGCGTGCTTGTTCTTCTTCTTCTTTGGGCAATTCGTGGCGTAATGTCCATGATCGTGACAGTGAAAACACTTCACTTTGGACATGTCACGCTCTTTACCATTTGCACCGGATTGAGAATGAGAAGCCTTCTCCTTGCCCTTCCCCTTCCTTGCTTTGGCAGCCAAAGCGCAGTCTTCTTCATCAGATGCATTTGATGAAGATCCATCTTTGGTATTCCGCCGGATCTCCTCTTGCACCAGATCAGACCACAGTCTTTCCCATCCGGGAAACCTCTCCCTCCCATTGACACTATCTTGATATGCATGCCAACTTTTCAGAAGTCTGAGGAGAGCTAAGCTCACCAAGTCCTCATCCTCCACCGTCACTCCCACGCTTCCCAGTTCGTCCCTGCATTGGGTGAACCTCGTGAGGTACTTGGGGATGCTCTCTCCTTTCTCCATCTTGATGTTTCTGAGTCTATCCTTGAGCGCCAGCTTCATTTGGTCTCTCTTGCTTTGGTACAGATCTGTCAAGGCTTTCCACACCAAATATGGAGAAGCCTTTCCATGCAGGCTAGATACAATGTGATCCTTTACGCCCTCCAACAGAATCCTTCGACATTTTGCTTGTTTCTTTCGCCAGGCCTCCACAACAGCAGCATCATTAGAAGTAGGCTTTGGAATGTCTTTCTCCACGAATTCCAATAGCCCATTATCATCTAATACAGCCTCCATGCGGTCCTTCTATGCAACATAATTCGAACTTCCTTCCAAGGCATATTCGAGTCGCAAACTGATGAAAGACATTTTCGTCACGGCACCAAGAACACAAATTTGCAAATTCGTTCACCTTAATTTGAATTTTAATCGATTATTTGTAGCCTTGCCAGGACCTTTCACTTTCCAAAAGAATGAATGAAGCTGTCTGGCTCGTGTCTGAGAGCTACTGTCTGAAGGCCAGTTTGCAGAAATCATAGTAATAGATCTCGTGATTAATATTGCTACGATACCATGCTTAAAAATTTTGAATAAATCCTTATTCAATGGAGATTAACACGATCACACATCAATTTCAATTGCATGCATAACACATAATCTCTTCTACAATTAATTTTCACATGCAGAAAGAATATAAGCGATAGCACATCAAATCATCACACACATTAACACAGTATGTATGGGGAAAGCTTATAGCTGAAAACCCCTCAGCCATTCTTTATATTATATGGAGAGAACATGTAGCAAATACATAGTACAAAGTCCTCACAAGTACTCAGTACTATCTCCCAAAGCTACACAAAAACTAGCTTGGTTTTGAACAAGTCACAGGTTCAAAACACACCCACTAATTTCCCTGCCTCTATTGCGAAATCATGGCCTATCTAAATAGAGATCCAAGGTTTGAATCTCCTTGGCTTGACAGCGCAATCATCATGGGAAATTCCTCCAAGTGTGGTGCAAATCTCATGCACAACTTATGTACAATTGTTGTCGATCTCACCCTTTCATCTACCTCTTCCACTTGTCTTCACTGAACTGTCCATGCACTGAGTTAAAATGATGTGTTCTTTAGTTGAATAATGAGTTAATATCAGTGAATTAAATAATATTTAATTCACCCAACTCATCTCTAGTGTAATCGTCAGTTAAACTGATCACAACTAGTTCAACTAGTTAACCAGAACACAAACTCCATCAACTCCTCAATCGACTCCACCAAAACTCTGCCACATGAGTCTAACTGAAGTAAACCATACACGACGCTCAACAGCTCAATACCCCATAAGAAAAGCGTATTTCCTTCTGGCAGTTGCATGTGCCACATCCGTAGCTCAAACTGAAGTGCTCCAAGAGAGTAAACTGTTGTTTAGAGTCCAAATATTATTAAGGGTAAATAATATTTGACTTCCCTATTTTTAGGATAGGCGGTCTAAAAATAGACTTCGACCTATAGGTCCAAAAATAGAGGTCCATCTATTTTTACCAACATGACCAATACTCCAAGAATAACATACTGCAACCCCTGGACCATTATGTATGTCTAAAAATAGACATAGTCTAAAAATAGACTTTTCGACAAAAATCACATGTGTGGTCCCCACCTAGTTTAGGTGATCACTTTCCAACTAGGATTAGGAAAGATGTTTCAGGAGGCCTCTTTCACTATTTCTTGTTGCCATTTTCAACACGTTCGACTATGGGTTATGAGGTGCTATAAGCTCTCTTTGAATTCCTTCTGCGCTGCAAAAGTCCTTGAATTTGCCATAGATGAATTCACCACCATCGTCGCTCCAAAGAGCCTTCACCTGCTTCCTCAATTCTTTCTCAACCAGTGCCTTGAACTCACAGAAATTTGAGTATGTCTCGCTCTTCTTCTGCATGAAGAAGATCTAGCACTTGCGAGAAAAATCATCAACAAATATCACATAATACCTGTGCTTTGTTGTCGAAGCTACTGAGAAAGGTCCACACACATCTGTGTGAATTCTCTCAAGGATCATCGTGGCGCGGCTATCCTTGTCGTGAAAGGTGGCTTTCACAAATTTTCCTAAGGTACATCCCTTCCACTGATGCGGCGCTGTGACACGCCAGGAAGCCCGGTGAAATCCTGCTGCCCCGATGTCTTCAAAGCTACCTTGGTGAAAGGTGGCCCAATCTGCGGTGCCACATTTCTTGTCACTCCCCGTCCACCACTCCTTTCTGTAACACTTTCGTGCCGTACCCATCTGCCAGTTGATCGTGTCCTGAACTCGAACCCCTGTCTATGGGTCTCATCGTTTGCTTTGCTACGTGGAAAGCCTTTCCCTCGCTAAAGACAACATCATATCCCTTGTCTTCTAACATCGCCACAGAGATAAGATTCTTCTTCAATCCTGGAACATGCATCACTTCCTTCAATGCGAAGGGTTTACCAGACTCCCTCTCAAAGGAAATGGTACCGATACCGGTCGCACTGTATCTACCATCATCGCCCATCTCGATGTGCACTCCAAGATCTTTCTCATCCCGATCAGTAAACAAATCTCGATCTCCTGTCATGTGAAAAGACGCACCAACATCCCGAAGAAATCACTGCCCAGTCCGTCATAGTGTGAGACCAAACGCCGATCAGAAAAAAAATCCCGGCTCAATAGTGAGGCTAAGGCCTCAGGGTACACGATCCCGGTGACACCTTGTTTTCTTCTTCTGGCGGATAATTTGGCATAATGTGGTGTTGGTGACGGTAGAAAGCACTTCACCTTGGACATGTCCTGCTTCTTGCCTTTTGCACGGTTAAACTTTCTTGCTCTTCCCCTTCTTTGCTTTGATAGACAAAGGTACGATTCTCTTCATCGGTCTGCCTTTGATGGTCATCCCTAGTACTCCACTGTATCTCCTGCGGGAATTAGGTAAAGTCGCTCCCATCCTGGCAATTTCTCCCGACCATTGACAGAGTCCTGATAGGAATGCCAACTCTTCGGAAGCCCAAGGAGAGCCAAGCTCACCAATCCTCATCATCAACAGTCACCCCCACACTTCCCAGCTCATCCCTGCATTGGATGAACTTCGTGAGGTACTTGGGCATACTGTCGCCTTTCTCCATCTTTATGTTTATGAGTTTATCCTTGAGCGCCAACTTCCTCTGGTCGCTCTTGCTTTGGAATAAATCTGTCAAGGCTTTCCACATCAAGAATGAGCCTTGTCAGAAGGAAGTGGATACTATGTCGATCCTTCACACCCTCCAACAGAATTCTTCAACACTTTGTTGTCTTCTTTTTCCAAGCCTCAATTACGGCAGCATCGCTAGAAGTAGGCTTTGGGACTTCAGCATCTATGAACTCCTTCAACCCATTTTCATCTAACGCCGCCCCCATCCTGCCCTTCCATGCAATATAATTAGAGCTAGCCTCAAGGGCATACTCTAATCGCAATCTGTTGAAAGACATTTCAACTTTGACACCAAGAAAACACTCCTGCAAATTCGAATTCCACCAACACAAAACTCAACCGCTTCAATGTAATGCAATTGCTCTGATGATCAATATCGCTCTGATACCATGTAGAAATTAGAATAATAAATCACTTATTCACCGAGATTATCCTGATCACACACTATTTGAGCTTCATGCATAATACATAATCTCTCCTACCATTGATCATCACATGCGGAAATAAAATCAATTGCATGCACACATTAAAATCATAAACAATCACACATATGAACACAGTATTTCATGGAAAAGCTTAAAGCTGAAAACCCCCAACTATCTTAATATTATACATGTCATGGAGATCATGTAACAATCATAGTATAAAGCTCTTTGCAAGCTCTCAGCACTACCTCACTTGCTACACACTATCAAGCTAGATCTAGCAAAACTCATGCTCCAACCTTTTGCCACTTGATAGCCAACCTCTATTGCATGTTTCAATGCTATCGGATGGCCTCTTTATATACATAAACCACCAGCCTGAACTACACAATCCTCATGGGCTTACTCCACCTATCTGTGTGTTGCAAATAGCAACAGTATAGTCACAACTGATAGTTAACCTGCTCTTTCACCTATTTCTGCACTAGTCTCCACTGAAACTGTCCATGAACTGAAGTTAACTGATGTATTATTTAGTTGATTAATGAGTATTTAATTAGTGAATTAATTTATAATTAATTCACACCACTCTCACTAATTGTATCAATTAGTTTAACTGAATACAAATAGCTCAACTATGTTTAGATTAGTTAAACTGAACACAACTCCATTAACTCCTCGATCAACTCCACCAAACTCTGTCACATGAGTTATAACTGAAGTCTATCATGCAATAGCTCCACTAAACCCTAAGAATAGCGTAATTCCTTCTTTCAGCTGCATGTGCCACTTCTAGGCATCAAACTGAAGTGCTCCAAGAGAATAAGATAATGTTTAGAGTCTAAATATTATTAAGAGCTAATAATATTTGACATCCCTATTTTTAGACTGGCAATCTAAAAATAGATTCCACTCAGTATGTCTAAAAATAGAAGTCCATCTATTTTTCCAACTTGACCAACCCTCCACAAATAGCATCCTGCAACTCATAGAATCATGATCCACATGTCTAAAAATAGACTTTGCGCCAAAAATAGCTTGCAGGCCCACTTAGTGAAGGCGACTTCTTTTCACTAAGCTCCATCATCTTGTTGCATTCTCAACAAAACAAATGGATATGAAAAGAACCATTTGAGGTATAATTCTTCCCATAGTCACATTGATTATGTTTCTGCAAAGCATGACAATTTTGCATGCATGAAAGGAAGAAAGAGTTGTTGTGCATATTGTGGTCTGTGTAACCATGATGTTTCAAATGCTGGAAGAGGATGAAGGTATACAGGAAGTAGTTGAGGCAAAGACAACTCGCAAAGAAGGTGCAAAAGACTTGCACACATTGCCAGAAGAGGGGGCATGTTGTTTCCCAATGTTTGAAATTGCATCCAACTAATCATCCCAAGCACATGAGGCAAGAGGACAGAAAGACTAGCAAAAGTGGAACCAAGGATTACATTGTTGATGTGAGAACGAATGTTTCACATGAAGAATATTTTCAACAGAAAAAGCTATCATGGAAGTGGCTTGGTAAGAAGTGTTTTGACTTCTTGACTTAGTAAGACATACACTCATTTGTACATATGCAAATTTCAGTTATGTATACATGTTTTATGTTGTAATTTCACCTTTTTTTGAGCCACCTTGGATCGATGATCAAGGACATGATGTTCAGATACCTTCTATAAATTTCTCGCCAGAAATTTCTGAGTGAATTTAAGGAAGCTGCAGTGCTTTACAGGAGGACAATAGCATCCAAGAAGGGAAGTGTTGCCTACTTTCGAGTTGTGGTTCAAAGGCACTAAGCCATGCAAGGCAAGTGTATGGAGGTTGAAAAGTGAGGGTGTTGTACTCTCATCTACTGAACAGATCAGGTAATCAGTGATTTGGGGTCCAAAAGATTCCCAATGGGGAGGTGTGATCATATTTGGATCACGAACCTAAGTGATAGCTCAAAATTCAAAGTTACAGGATTGAGATGAAACCAGGATGGTTGCATAGATCTCATCTTTCTGATTCTAGCGCTATGAACGGTTCGAAAAAATGACATCGTATGAAGAAATTATTGTGTTTTGAAACCGCCAAATGTTCTCCAATATTGAGTATGAATTCATGATTTTTATGTGGAGAAATATTTTTAATGTATTAAAGTTGGGTTAATATTATATATATATATATATATATATATATATATATATATATATATATATATATATATATAATATTCTATATGATTTAAAATATCATATATTATATTAATATTTATATATATATATATATTAAATATTAATTTAAAAAAAAAACTTTATTATATTAATTAAATTCCACATATATTAGAACCCAAACCTCAAAATTTTATAAAAATTTCATATTTATTTAAAACCGAACATGGTTATGGTTTACAATACGTCGACATGTTAAGTTGGTTTACACTTTAATGGTGGAAAACAAATATTAAAAATGGTGAAGGTTTAAAATATGGGCACGTATTATGTTGGGTCCACATATATCAACAAAGCAGAATGTGTTGCGTTAAATTTTGGTGCGAGTTAAATCCAAAGGTCCCGTGGAAGTGGTCACATGCTACAATATAAACCGCAACATGAAACTCTTCGCCGACGGTTTCAAACGTTAAGTCTCTGTTAGCAGGTCACACGAACTTTGTCACGTGTCGCGATTTTATTGCGCCGAGAGGTGCAATTTACAGCCCAATATGATCTCAATGTCGGATATGTCATGTTCTCATACAATAACAATTAAAAAAAAATAGTTAATGTAAGCTTAAATCTTAAATTTAAAAAAAAAAAAAAAAAAAAAAAATTTAGGTGTCGACTTAAAAAATAAATTTTAATAATCTTATAAATAAACAAAAAAATAAAATTAAAACAACCACTGAGTTCGGATTTTAAACATTACATTTTAAAATTACATTACATTACATGTTTAAAATTTAACATATAGTTATTATGTATAAACATAATATAAATTTAAAAATATAAAGAGGCTTAGGTATGACAAATAAATAAAAATATGAATAAATGAGAGGTATGTTAAATAAATAAAACCTCCTTTGATACTTACTCTAAAGGTATGGTAAATAAATAAAGCTTCTTTTTATATTTACTCCATAAATCTCTTTATATTTACAATAAGTCAAAAAAGAAGTTTTATTTAGGTGAAGCCTATATGCCAAATACCATGGACCAAATTATTATTAATACCATGGGGTAAATAAATAAGTAAATATAAAAGAGGTATAAAGAGGCATGATAAATATATCAAAACATATTAAATATCACGATAAATCAACATCTAATTATATACCAAGTCTATGGGCCAAATACCATGGTAAATAAAAGATGTACGGTAAACAAATAAACCCTATTTTTATATTTACTCCATAAACCTTTTTATATTTACCAACACTTAAACAATATGTTTTATTTAGGTGAAGCCTATAGGTCAAATACTACGGGCCAAATTATTATTAATACCATGCCAAAAAAACTACTATTATCCCTAATATTAATATTAAAAGATTAATAATAATATTATTATTATTAAATCTAATATTCATATTCATATTATTATATTTAATAACTTTCGATTAATACAATATTAAATTTTCTATATTATTATATACATTAATATATCATGATATATATTAACTCTAGATATATATGGAAGGGAAGAACAAAGACATAGAGTGATAGAGATAGAGAGATAGAGGGAGTGAGAAGGGAGAGATGGGGATAAACTCAAGGAGAGGGGACAGTAGAAATGAAGAGAGAGAGAGAGAGAGAGAGAGAGAGAGGGAGAGAGGTAGAGGAGTGAGAGAGCTAGAAAAGGTTACGAGAGGAAGAGGGAGACATAAATATGGAGGGGGGGCAGAGGAGGAGAGAGGGATGGAGATAGTGAGATGATATGAGAGAAGAGAGAGAGATAGAGAGTGATGGGGAAGAGAGAGGATTAGAGGGAAAAGTGAGAGATGGAGGAAGAGAGACGGAGGTAGGAGAGGAAGGGAGAGAGAGGAAGGAAGACAGAGAGGAAGACATAGGAGGGATAAAGAGATGGATTTGGAGGGTGAGAGAGGGAGGGAAGAAGAAATACATAGAGAGTGAGAAGAGGAGAGAGAGAGGGAGTGACAAGGGAGAAATAGAGAGAGTGTGTGTATGTTTGGGAGTGAGATAAAGAGAAAAATGAGAGATGGAGGGAATGGGGGGAGAAGGAGAGAGGGAGGGATATAGTGACAGAGTTGTAGGGTGAAGAGAGGGAGAGAGAGGGAAAGAGAGATATATAGACGTGGGAGAGAAAGGGAGAAAGGGGAAGGAAGAGAGAGAGGATGTGAGAGAGTGGAGAGAGGGAGGGAAAGAGAGATGGAGTTGGAGGGAGGAGAGAGGGAAGATGATTTATTACACTAGATGCATTGATTTAATTTTGGATGGTGATTTCTAATCCTATTTGATTTATTGCAATATATACACTCATTTTAGTGTAGATTTTGAGAGAGAGAGAGAAAGAGGAAGAAAGAGGATTGGAGAGAGGAAGAGAGAGAGAGAGAGAGGGAGAGAGAGGAAAGACAAGAGAGAGGACTTGATAGAGAGGAAGAGAGTGATGGGGGAAGAGAGAAAATTGGAGGGAAAATATAGAGGGACAGAGAGGAAGGATGAGAGAGAGGAGGAGGTAGTTCGAGGGGGGAGAGAGGGAAGAAGATTTCTTGCACTAGATGAATTGATTTCAGTGTAGATGGAGATTTCTAATCCATTTTGATTGCTTGCACTAGATGCATTGATTTTAGTGTATATGTTTATTTCTAATTATATTTAATTGCTTGCACTATATGCATTTATTTCAATGTAGATGATTGCTAATCCTATATGATTTATCACAAAAAATGCATTGATTTCAATGTAGACGATGATTTTTTATCCTATTTGATTGCTTGCACTAGATGCATTAATTTCAGTATAGATGTTGATTTATAATTATATTTGACTACTTCCACTAGAGGCATAGATTTAGTGATGTTGGTTTCAAATATTATTTGCTTACTTGCATTAGATACATTGATTTCAGTGTAGATGTTGATTTCTAATCCTATTTGATTACCTACATTAGATGCATTCAATTCAATGTAGATGTTGTTTTCTAATCCTATTTGATCGTTTGCATTAGATGCATTGATTTCAGTGTAGACGTTGATTTCTGAATTGATGTAATTGGATGTACATTGATGGTACATTAATTTTAAAGTGATTGGATTAACATTGTGCATTAATTTCACTGTAATCAGGAAATATTATTGACAATGTACAATTTTTTTTTAGTAATTCAACCTATTAATATCGAAGAGCAAGAGAGACAATGTATGATGTCTAGTACAATAGTTTCAGGTAAATATTTAAATGGTTTATGATTTCAACTGTCCTTTTCATATAATCGATATGAAAATATGGAGAGAGTGTGATAAGTGGAGAGAGAGATTAAGTGACAAGGGAGAGATAGAGAAAGTGTGTGTATGTTTTGGGATGAGATAAAGAGACAAAGAATGAGATATGAAGAGAAGGGATGAGAGAAGGAGAGAGGTAGGGATATAGTAACAGAGCTGGTGGGTGAAGAGAGAGAGAGAGAGATAGAGATGTAGGAGAGAAATGGATAGATAGGAAGGAAGATGGAGGATGTGAGAGAGTGGATAGAGGGAAGGAAACAAAGATGTAGTTCGAGGGGGAGAGAGGGAAGAAGATTTCTTGCACTAGATGAATTGATTTCGGTGTAGATGGATATTTCTAATCCATTTTGATTGCTTGCTCTACATGCATTGATTTTAGTGTATATGTTTATTTCAAATTATATTTAATTGCTTGCACTATAAGAATTTATTTCAATGTAGACGATTGCTAATCCTATATGATTTTTCGCACTAAATGCGTTGATTTCAATGTAGATGGTGATTTTTTATCCTATTTGATTGCTTGCACTAGATGCATTAATTTCAGTGTAGATGTTGATTTATAATTATATTTCACTACTTCCACTAGATGCATTGATTTCAATGATGTTGGTTTCAAATATTATTTTCTTACTTGCACTAGATACATTGATTTCAGTGTAGATGTTGATTTCTAATCCTATTTGATTACCTACATTAGATGCATTCATTTCAGTGTAGATGTTGTTTTCTAATCCTATTTGATCGTTTGCATTAGATGCATTGATTTCAGTGTAGACGTTGATTTCTGATTTGATGTAATTGGATGTACATTGACAGTACATTAATTTTAAAGTGATTGGATTAACATTGTGCATTAATTTCACTGTAAGCAGGAAATATTATTGACAATGTACATTTTTTTTTTAGTAATTCAACCTATTAATATAGAAGAGCAAGAGAGACAATGTATGATGTTTAGTACAATAGTTTAAGCTAAATATTTAAATGGTTTATGATTTCAACTATCCTTTTCATATAATTGATATGAAAAGATGACAAAACTAACAAAGGTGACAATAAGAATAGTAGAAGAAAATAATTTAAGATTCATTACAATGAAGACTATTTGTAATTGGGTGCATTCTTATTATTCACATTTTCTATCATTCAACAATATTACATAGTCACTTTGCATTCAAAATTTTCATTTCATCATTTTTCATCATTAAAGTTATTAACAATATTTATCTCAACAAACTGAGGTAACTAAGCAATTTTTTAAATTAAAATGACTAGTTAAATATTAGACATATTTAGCATATATAAAATTATTATATTTATATTATATGTATTTACATATTATTCATAAAATTAATCATATGTTCGATATATTTTCCTTGGCTTCACATGACTAAAACCAGCCTAGATCCATCTAACTCTGAATCTATCACGCACCAAGAGGGATAAAATCTCTCGAGGTGCAAACCTTTCCTCAAGTTTTTCACTCAAAAAATAGGTTTTCACCTCTAGAGATTTGATCCCTCTCGGCGCATGATAGATCTGGAGTTAGATGGATCTAGGCTGGTATAATGGTCAGTTCGCCAACGTTTTCATCGCAATGATAATGCCGAAAAATTTGTTCACATGCAACAACTAAGTTTAATGCCATTCCCAATAGATATGGTTAGGCTGGTGGATAAAATGGCATGCCCCTAAATTTAGTTAATTTTCCGAATTTCACTACAGTTAACTAGAGTTGCTCCAGATTTAGTGGAGTTGATTTAGGTGAAACTGGGCAAAATGAGTTTAGGCTCTATCTTGAGCTAGATTCGACCAATTTTGGAGTGCCAATAGTCAATTTAGAATATATCAAACATTCCAGACTCATTGGTGAGGGTTGCAGAGCCATTAGATGACTTTTGAATAGGTTTTTTCTTCAGATAAGTTCTAGGGGTCATTAGGGCCACCATGGGCCAGCAGTAGTTTGAGGCCTAGCCAGGGGAGAAAGAGGCCTTATTCATAAATACAATAGTAATTTTGGATGTTTCAAATGTTATGGAACTAATGGTGTGGTTTTTAGAGCCTATAGAGGACTTTTGAATGCGGAGAAGCTTCTGTGAAGTTCTAGGGGCCACCAGGGCCAGCAAGTGCCAGCAGTAGTTTGGGGCCTAGCTAGGGCAGCTAGAGGCCTTATGCAGCAAACCAATAGTAATTTCTGACTTTAATGAGAATTCTAAATCCAATGAAGGAGTTTTCAAAAGCTTTTGAGGACTTTTAGAGCTCTAGAATCCACATATAAGTTTTCTTTGACCTAAGATCTAGGGGGTGCCACTAGGTGTTAGAGGTGAAACTGGAGCAGCCAGAGGCCAATTTCAGTGAACCAATAGTATATTATGACTATTTTTGACATTATGAATCCATTGAATGGATTTTCAGAGTCATTTGAAGACTTCTAAAGGATGAGAACCTACAAGGATGTTTTGGGCAGCCCAGGGTCAACTATGGAAGGAGACCTAGAGTGGGGATGGAGTGCTCTTTTGGAGAAAATGATCAGTTCATTTTGGAGGTATGATATGTGTTGGAGATAGTAGGTGAGGTTTCAGGGACAAAAAAAAATTATGAAGGAGTTATTGCCATAGAGAAGCTTAAGGTAGCTCAAGTGCACTCACAGAAGGAATCAAGTCTAAGGGAGCCTAGATTTGTTTTCAGAGTGATGAAAACCATGACAAGGATATAAGGGTATTATAAACCCATTGGTTAATTTCAGTTATCAATTGGAGTTTAGTTTTGTAACTTGTAAAAGAAATTTTACATAATCCCAAAGAGCCAAGTCAAGATCACAAGAGCTCAAGGAGACGTAACCCACAATATTCAGGTGAACTCCTAGATTAAATTTTCTTTTATGTGTTGATGTTTATTTGCTGCACTATATGGCTATTGCAAATGTTTAATTTCAGCAAAAACAAATGGACTTAAAGCACTTAAAAAATTTAAAAAGATACACCTGTTTCAAGTATAAAATTTCGCAAAAGTCAAGTACAAGCTAGATCTTTTATTTGTTTAATGAGTGGGAGGTTCTTAAAAAAAATAACAAGTTATCCAACCCATTTTCTGATCATGGTGATTCCCCTAGTACTAACTCAATATAAAATTCCACTTCCTTGTGAGGCGAAAACTTTGAAATCTCCATGGTAAATACATCTTGAAGCTGTTGCAAGATCGAGTACCTGCTCAATACCTCTACATCCTCATCCTCCTTACATTTATCACTAGATATATGCACTGCAAACAACACACATATTTTCTTGCGACTGTGTTTTTCCTGCATAGTTGTCACTATTCTAACTGATGTTGCCTTCTTCTTACCTTGTAAGATTATTTTTTCTCCATTGTCATCCAAGCACCCAATGGCTTTGTCATAACAATTCACCTTAGTTTTGTGAAGATACAACCAATCCATACCCAAAATCAACTATATGTTCCCAACGGAAATATATTCAAATGTGCTGAGGTAGGAATACCATTCAACTTGAATGCACAATCCCTTACCCAATGATGAACTCTCTTCTTTGTACCTGTAGCCAACTGCACTAACCAATTTTTTGTTTGCGCTTCTTTATTCAAACCACACTTATCTTCCATGCTAGGATTAACATAACTATAATTAAATCTAGGGTCAATCAAAATAGAAACAAATTGATCACAAATCCTACCATCCATCTCGATAATAGATTCCTTTTGATCTTCCTACCTGTTATCCAACACTGCAAAGATACGAGGAATGATCTCCCCAACATCCCCAACAGTCTGCACCTCCTGTGCACTGTAGATCTAAGGTATACCACCCTGATAAGGTGCTAACATTCTCTTTCTCACCCGCATTTGAGGCCTTGTTATTTTGGGCTAGCATTTACCTTTATCTTTGTCTTTCCTTTTCCAACCTTTTTTTTGTTACACTTTGATTTCTCATTACAATTCTTCAATTTACTAATAACTTCCTCAAGCAACTGAGGCTCATCATACTCAATTAGATCTCTAAATGTTAATGGAAATCCACTCACAAATATTTCAACTTTCTCCTTTTCATTCATAATATACGGTAAATACATCAGTAACTCTAGGAACTTGGTTGTATGCTCCTCATATTTCATCGTTCCCATCTTTAACTCATATAACTCCTTAGCTTTGTTGTCATAGTACCTTTATTACAAGTAATTCTTCCTGAAAATCCTCTTGAATTCATGCCAACTCAACTCATTTGTCCTAATGTATTTGAACCGCTTCACATAGTCCCACCAGATGTATTCTTTCCATTTCAGTTTGAAGATAGCTATTATGGCCTTCATATTCTTTGTGTACTCATGCAACTCAAATAATTTCTTCATTTCGAGTAGCCATGCCTCTGCATCCTCCAGCTTTTGCAAATACCCATCCATGGTAGGTGGCTTTGCTTTCTTGAACTCATCCAGAAAATAGCCCTTGTCACTTCTTCTATAAGAATGATAACGATGACGATAATAGTTCCTTTAAGAACTAGAACTAGAATATAACTTGTGTCCATCACCCCTCCTATCTAGAGTATCGAAGAGCTTACCATTTCTGATATTGTCATCCCTATGTGACCTATTACCACCATGAGATTTACTTTCATATGCCCCATTAGTCTTGTTGTATCTTAAGAGAAAATCCCTCAGTTGTGAAAGGAATCAATGCTTAAGACATTTTAAAAGTGTTTAACAGAAATGATTTTATCATGAGGTCTTTGTTCTATCCCTCTGGAGACTAGTTTTCTAAAACCATTAATGATTTGGAATAATAAAAGATTTCATAATTCCATTCACTGTTGATATCTGAATGAAAAGAAGAACTACAGGGGAAACTCAAAATAATATGCTGAAAACACAGAATCTACCACTTTTAATTTTCAGAGGAAATTCATGGAGAGAGAGGAAACTAGAAATAATATGTTGTAAACACAAAATCTATTACTTTTAAGCTTCAGAGAGAATTTGTGAAGGGAGAAGAGATGGAGTGAAGGAGCAAAAATTAAGGTTATTTAACTCTTACTCACATATGTAATTAAGAGATCGATTGTTACATTACTTCACTTTATTCAAAGAAGAAGGGACACAAAATGGCACAAGAAACATGAATCACCATCAACAGTTGCAGGAAACTTACTACTTCTTGCATTTACCCATCAGAAAAAGAAGTACAAAGAGGTCCAGAACTCAGCCCCCGCTTCCCTCTTTCTCTCTTCCTTAAATACAAACCAAAGAAGTTTGTAATTTATCAAGCTTCTTGAAACTCCTAAACTGCCTAAACTGTTAAACTACTTATTACATTGCAATCGAGGACACCATTGTAGCTTTGATTGTAACAAAGAAAATAAAATACACTTGGAATATAATCCTTTTGCTGAGGATGATTTGTTTATGATGTGTCACCTTCCATTTCAGCTATGATGTCCTAATAGTCTGCATAAACGCATCTCCACCAGGCTCTGCCCATGATTTTTTGTTTTGAACATTGTCATCATGTCACCTGCTACCCGACTCTGCCTCTTCTACACATGCCTGTTGTGTTTAGTCTTCTCTTCTCCTTTGCTCTGTGTCGGGTCACTTACCCGAGTCTCTCTGCCTGTGTTCAAACTTTCTTCTATTATAAAGGCGTTTCACCAGCTTTACGTTATAATCCTCCTTTCTTCCTTCGATGTGATTTAACACAAGAAATGTCTTACCTCCAGATTTGAAAACTTTTGGAGTTCACTTTTGAAACCACATCACATCTGCCCAACATCGCACTTCGCATGTCTTTGTTCTTAACTTTTCTATAGCACTTAACCTTTAAAACTTGTGATGTGTGATATGCAATCAGGTCCCACCATCATCGCATATCATACTTCAGTGAATTTAACACTTATCTCTACACTTATTCATTAAAAATTGCGATTTTTGATTTGCGGTTGGGCCCCACCATATCGCATATTGCACTTTGGCGATTATAACTCAAACCCTTTGCACCTAACTTTTAAAACTTGCGATGTGAGGTATGTGGGCAAGGGCCACGTCATCTCTCCATGTCACCTTGCCACGTCATTGCCACATCATCATAAATCAACTATGATCTATGGGGTCGAGGCCACGTCAGCTTGCCACATCACCTTGCCACATCATCTTACCACGTCACCTTTCCATGCCATCGCATATCACACTTCAGTGATTTTAACATTCAATTCCTGTGCCAATCATTTGAAACTTTTGATTTGGGATTTGTGATTCCATCTCTGTCGTCCATCTCTCCGCTTCAATTTTGTGCTTTGATCCTGACTGCCTATTTTTCCCTTTGCGCCTCCTCCAAAACCCTTAATTTCTTTTAAGGAAAATATGCCATTTCTCTTATTTCTCTGATTTAATAGTAAAGAGCATGGGCTCCAACTATCACCACATAATTTCCTTTATCGAAACCTGAAACCACTTGTGAGGGAACTTAAGTGGTTTTTTGGAATTTGAAGAGAGTTTTCCCATAGTTAATGCCAATCATCGATTTGCAGATGAGAATATTTAACGAGACTACTTTTGGAGGCACTCCTTGGTATAAATCTCGTGCAATTTGTGTTGTCGACTTGCTATTGGATCTAGGTGCAACGAATACGAGCCTTCGTTGTACTCGAACTTGGAAGAATGATAACCTTGCTTAATTTTAACTTCAAGACATCTTAGCATTAAACGACATTCTGTAGCTGATTTGAAAATGGTTTGCATAACTTGTTATGTATTTCAAGAACCTTCCACTTAGTTTAACAATTAAATGATCTAGCTTGTACTTGACAATTTGCGGAATTTATGCTTGAAAGTGGTGTATGATTTTTAAACTGTTTATGTGTCTTAAGTTCATTTTTTCTTGATTAAATTGAACATGTATAACAGAAAAATAATTCAACAATAAAACATTCAAACACAACAGCAAAATTAATCTATAATTTCACCCGAATCTCATGGGCTACATCTCCTTCGAGTTTTGTCATCTTGACTCGACTCTTTGGGATTATGGTAAGGTTTATTTTACAAGTTCCACACTTAACTCCTATGGATACTAAACTGACCCAAAGGGCTGAGAATACCATCTATATCCCTCTCATGGTTATACAAACTCTGCAAACAACTTTAGTCTCACTTGGACACGATTCCTTCTGTCAGTGCTCTAAGCTACTCTGAGCTTCTAAATAGCAAAAAATCCTTCAGAATTTTGTTTCTGTCACTAAAACCATTCCTGCTATATATAGCACACATCAAACACCAAATATCAATTGATAAATTGCTCAAATCGAGCACTGCATCCCCAAACTAGGCTATCCTCCACGGTTTGCCCCGGGCTGCCCAAAGCTTCACATCAGTTTATCGAGCTCTAGAAGTTCTCAAAATGTTCTAAAACCTCTTCCATTAGATTTATAAGGTATGAATTATCCATAGATAACTATTCATTTACATAAAATAGATAAAGAAAGCCCAATACACTACCTTCTCCATGATGGCCCTGATGGCTCCTTGATCTTCCTTGAAGCTAAAACTACTGAAGATGACCTATGTTTGACCTAAAACCTATGCCAAACTTCTCAGAATGTCGAAAAGACCCAAAATTGACTATTTTTTCACTCAATTTGGTTCAATAATGAGACAGTTATGGCCTCTCCAAGATTTTTGCCCAATGTCCCCCAAAAACTCCACTAAATGTGGAGTTACTGCCAGTTAACAAACTAAATTCGGTGGACAGGCCTGAAATGGTGGAACTGTGTTAAAATGGTGAAACTGTTGGTGTTTGGAATTTAAGGTTTATGGGTATGGTCACATGACCATTTGAACCACCGTAACTAACCCCGGCTTTAACGGTTTTGAAACCGTTACAATTAAATTAACCTCCGCTCACATGGGTTTCGGAAGCCCTTTTTGCCACACGGTTATGTTTGTAGGTTTAAGCCCCCGGTCATGAGCATTGGAAAAATGACGTTGGGATATCCCTAAGGGCTAGCCCCTTAACCTTTTCTGCCCAAAACATTTCAAACTTCAAATATGTATGGGTTGCTATACATTACAAAGTCTAATGCATAGCCCAAGTGATCGGACATGTGAGCTCGTGGGTAGAAGGCCCGTGTTCGAACCCCTGCGATGCCATATATCTTTTTGTTTGCACGTACGTCAATGTTGTCTAACCGAAATTGAATGCCTTCTTATGCAGAGTGACATGTGGTCGACCCAACCTGAATGCCTTCTTGTGAAGAGGCCCATGGCGTCAGGCTAAACCAATTTTTTTGACCTTCATGCCTTAGGATTTGGGGCCACGTGGTAGCCTCCAAGCAGGCCACGTGGCACCCTGCTATTGGCTTACACAATGCCTTTAAAAAAATGACTTTAACCAATAATAATAAATTTTTTTGGATAAATGTCTAAAGTCAAACATAGTCAAACAGTCCTTTTTTGAAGTTTACTCAGCAATTTCAAACCTCAATAACTTTTGCATAGGACCTTTGTTTTTCAAACTGTTCATGGTGCTAGAATCGTAGTGACGAGACCTTTTCATTCGTTCATATTGCAACCACTTATGAGAACTTTCATTTTTTTGAGCATTTTTAAAAACTTGGGCATGATCTCCTGATCACACCTCCCCACTTAGAATATTTTGGACCCCAAAAGACTGATATACTGATTTGTTTAGTAGATGCGATTACATCATCCTCTTCTCTTCAGTCTCCAAACACATTCCTAGCATGGCTAGTGATTTTGAACCACAACTAGAAAACAATTGAAACTTACCTTCCTGGATGCGCTTGTCCTCCTGTCTAGAAATGTATTTCTTGCGCTCACTCAGAAATTTCTGGCGAGAAATTTGCAGAAGGAAATTGAAAATCACTGCCTTTCTCAATGATCCAAGGTGGCTCAAACAAACAAGAGATTACAGCATAAAATACATGCATGCAATCGAAATTTGCATATGTATAAAGGAGTATGTCTTACTGTGTTAAGAAGTCCATCCACTTCTCACCAAGTCACTTCCATGGTGACTTTTGATGCTACAACTCTTCTTCATGTGAAACTTCCATTTTCACGTCAATAATGGAATCCTTGGTTCCACCTTCACCAGTCTTTTTGTCCTCTTGCTGCATGTGCTTATGACGACTAGTTGGATGAAAAGTCCAACAATGGGAAACAACATGTCCCCTTTTCTAGAAATATTTGCAAATCTTATGCACCTTCTTTGAAAGTTGCCTTTTCCTCATTTGCTTCATGTATGCTTTCTTCTTGATCCAGCATCTCGAAACATCATGGTTAAATCGACCACAATATATACATCAAATATTTCTTCGATTTAAGCATGGAAAATTATCATGCCTTGTAGAAACACAATCAAATTGATCATGGGGAGATTTTTGGCTCTTGTGTTGCTTTGCATGTTCATCCTTTTTGCCTTCATGAGGAGATGAAATAGTAGATGCTCCATCTTTTATTTGTAGACTAACATTCATCGTTTTTGTCTTGAAAACTATCTGAACTCGCATGCTTTCCATAAGCTACAAGTCTACCATCTTCTTACTGCAACAAAGGCTTAAAGCAATGGAAATAATATTGGAAACAAATTTGACATATTTGCATCTTAGAACTTGGAACAAAATCTCTCTTTGAAGTCACCTCACATGCTTTTATGGTTTTGGATTCTTCACCATTAAATTTCACATAAACAATACCAAGATTCTTGGGTCGTTCCTCAACCAAAATAGGATCAACCATGCCTTGTGCATGCTTGCCTAAACCCTTGCCTTCATAGCCCATTTTAATCATTAACTTGGACCCTATACCTATCATATTATTTTCAAAAGAACCAACACATCTTTCTAAAGAGGAAACTAAAGACAAATTAGAGTGGATTACCTCTTCCTCATGCATGTTCTTGGTCAAAGCTTCTTGAGCTTGATGGATCTGCATCTCCATATCATGCAATATTTGAAGAATTTCTTCCTTCTTTTGCTTCATGGAAAACAATTTCTCACGATGTTCAGTGCTTTCTCTTCTATCTTCAAACAAAATCTACACCATGTCCTTCAATATAATAAAGTCACACTTTATATCTTCATCGAAGAATCTTGTGAAGGAGGAAACCTCACTTGTAGAAGTTGTCATTATGATGTCAATGAACAAAAGTAACTTCAACAAAGTTCACAAAGCTTTCAAAACAAATGAAAAATATTTTTTAAAACCAAATGGCTGTAGAGACAAACTCTTATTCAAGCAGCCAAACAACAAAAAAACTCCAAGAGCTTCTTAACAAACAATCGTCAAGAGGGTTTGTGTTCCAAGGGTGACCTTGAGGTCATTTTGGGGTAAGGAAGATGCCTTCAGCCCTTTCTTCCTTTTTTTCCTCTCTAGGACTTAGATAACAATAGCTATCCCTTCACCTCTAGCAAAATCAAACAACAGTCAGTTTGCAAATAGTAAAATAGTCAATCTTTTACACTGTTTAAACACCTTTCAAGCTATACAAGCAATAAATTAAGCAATAGTTTACTCTTTCCAATCAAGAAACCAAGTGCTTCGATACCAACCTGATCTGAAAATGGTCTGGATAACTTGTTATGTATTTCAAGAACCTCCCACTCAGTTTAACAATTAAATGATCTAGCTTGTACTTGACAATTTGCAGAATTTATGCTTAAAAGTGGTGTATGATTTTTAAACTGTTTATGTGTCTTAAGTTCATTTGTTCTTGCTGAAATTTAACATGTATAACAACAACATAATTCAGCAATAAAACATTCAAACACAATAGCAAAATTAATCTAGGATTTCACCCGAATCTCATGGGCTATGTCTGCTTTGAGCTTTGTCATCTTGACTCGGCTCTTTGGGATTATGGTAAGGTTCCTTTTACAAGTTCCACACTGAAATCATATGGATACTAAACTGATCCAAAGGGCTGATAATACCATCTATATCCCTATCATGGCTGTCCAAACTCTGCAAATAGCTTTAGGCTCACTTTGACACGATTCCTTCTGTCGGTGCTCTGAGCTACTCTAAGCTTCTAAATGGAACAAAATCCTTTATAACTTTTTTTCTGTCACTGAAAACAATCCTTCTATATATATCACACATCAAACACCAAATATCAATTGATAAATTTCTTAGATCGAGCACTGCATCCCCAAACTAGGCTATCCTCCACAGTTTGCCCAAGGCTGCCCAAAACTTCACATCAGCTTCTCGAGCTCTAGAAGTTCTCAAAATGTTTTGAAACCTCTTCCATTAGATTCATAAGGTATGAATTAGCCATATATGACTATTCATTTACATAAAATATATAAATAAAGCAAAATACATTTCCTTCTCCATGATGGCCCTGATGGATCCTTGATCTTCCTCAAAGCTAAAAGTGCTGATGATGACCTCTGTTTGACCTACATCCTATGCCAAACTGTTCAGAATGTTGAAAAGACCCAAAATTAACTATTTTTTCACTCAATTTGGTTCAATAATGAGAGAGTTATGGCCTCTCCAAGATTTTTGCCCAATGTCCCCCAAAAACTCCACTAAATGTGGAGATACTACCAGTTAACAAACTAAATTCAGTGGACAGGCCTGAAATTGTGGAACCGTGCTAAAATGGTGAAACTGTTGGTGGTTGGAATTTAATGTTTATAGGTATGGTCACATGGCCATTTGAACCACCGTAACTGACGCCGGCTTTAACAGTTTTTAAACCATTATAATTAAATTAATCTCCGCTCACATGGGTTTCGGAAGCCCTATTTTCCACGTGGTTATGTTTGCAGGTTTAAGCCCCTGGTCACGAGCATTGGAAACATGAAGTCGGGGATAGCCCTGAGGGCTAGCCCCTTAACCTTTTTCTCCCAAAACATTTCAAACTTCAAATATGTATGGATTGCTATACATTACAAAGTCTAATGCATAGCCCGAGTGGTCGGGCCTGTGAGCCCATGGGCAGGAGGCCATGTTCGAACCCCCGCAATTCCATAGATCTTTTTTATTGAACATATATCAATTTTGTCCGAACCTACTTGAACACCTTCTCGTGTAGAGTGACTTGTGGTTGACCTAACCTGAATGCCTTCTCGCGCAGAGGCCCATGGTGTCGGGCTAATCCAATTTTTTTGACCTTTATGCCTTAGGATTTGGGGCCATGTGGCAGCCTCTAAGTAGGCCATGTGGCGCCCTGCTATTGGCTTCGATAATGCCTTTAAAAAATGACTTTAACCAATAATAATATTTCTTTTGGATAAATGTCTAAAGTCAAACGTAGTCAAATAGTCATTTTTTGAAGTTTACTGGGCGATTTCAAACCTCAATAACTTCTGCATATGACCTTGGTTTTGCGAACCATTCATGGTGCCAGAATTGCAGCGACGAGACCTTTTCAGTCATTCAGATTGCAACCACTTCTGAGCACTTTCATTTTTTGAGCATTTTTAAAAACTTGGACATGATCTCATGATCAATAGCGCTAGTCTCTCTTGAGCTTGTGAATGAGCCCGACTCGACCCTGATTAGTGTGTAATGTTCTGAATGTGCCCATCAGTCTGGCTCTTGAACCATTCTACACGCGAATAAGCCCGACTTGACCCCTCTTGCATGCTTTTCTCTTTGCTTCTCCTATGGCTTAGATTACACCTCCAATGTTGCTGCTTCCTTAATTTTGGTTCTGGTGCACATGTGATGATGAATCTTCATTGAGCTTGTGGTTATCCTTTTGAGCATATTACAGGTCTTCTTGAAATTTTAACAATTTTTCCTCAATAACCTCGAATTGCTTAGAACCTCTCTTGACTTTTAGCTGAGTCGAATTAGGCTACAACAAGTCCTATCCTCCTGCCCATGGATGATCCTAACACTAGTAAAAAATGATGAAATTAATGACTAGGTGACTAAAAATGTTAGTCACCGCAATTATTTCAAGTGAATTACTACTAAATTTGAGCAATTTTATGTGATCGAACTAAAAATGACTAATTTAGTACTTAAAATAAAATATACGACTAGATAATAAGGGACTAAACTAAAAGCGACTAACTTAAATGACTAATTTAGTCTAGGGATAAAATATATGACTAGAAGTAAGTGACTAAAGTAAAAATGACTAACTTAAATGACTAATTTAGTCTAGGATTAAAATATATGACTAGGTAATAAGGGACAAAATTAATAATGATTAATGTAAATGACTATTATAGTCCAAGAATAAAAATATGGCCCAATAAAAAGTACAACAAGTATATGAATTAGTCATTTATGTCAGTAATTTTTAATTGTGTCAGTCCATATATAACATAAAAAAACGGTTGCAGAGCATTTGATGAAAGACTCAAAAAAATGTTATGGTGATTAGACATCCTTGTCAGTATTTTGGGAAATAATAAGTTTAAGAAGCTCGAAACAACTCTTGGAGTCATGTTCAATGAGTGACCATAAACTTAGGGGTGTCAGAGTGGCAAATAATTATAGTTTATGGTGGATGATAGTCACCATAAATAACATTTGTCGTTTAGGTAATTTGTTTGGTGGCCAATGTTGGTGAATCACTATATTATATCATGGTAACATATATTTCTTTTTTAAAAGAAAAAATCTATTGAACATGAATTGAGTTGGATCTCGTGTAAATGTTTAATGTCGTGATGTTGTGAATGTTTTGCACATTATCTATATCATATATTTGTAATCACTTCTTTAAAGTTTACTTTAAGAAATAAAGAAGAGGTGCATGACCTTTCCATAAGAAGGAATTGCACTAACTCCCGATCCCCTCATATCATGCTTTTAAACATTAGCCCATAAATCAAACACATGCCCTAATTTCTCTAGTCTAGAAGCCCCTGGATGAATATGATAATGAAATCCTCCCACCCGCTAGCTAACCCAACTATTGAATGTATTTGGTTGGCATATGTAAATGCCTTTAATTGATCCATGGATATGTATGAAACCTAATTTTTCATTGAAATGATACAAACACCCAAATTTACACGAGGTATAGAAAATTCAACCTTACAACTCTCTCATCCAATATTAAATACTTCACTAATTATTCAAGGGGTAATCTAATTAACTGTATATTAAATATTAAAAACACTCATATTAACACAAGAAAATAATAATAGTATTTAATATAAAGCTATAATATAGTTAGATGTTAAATTGGCATGTGAGACCCCCTTGTTCATGTGACAATGGCTTCCCTTCATCCAATGATTTAACTATTTAATCCATGGAGGTATACATACCCTAATTTCCCTTGGATTAAAACCCGTGACATTTAAAGGGGAAATACTTTATAACACGGTTCTAACAAGTAAATACAAACTTAATCTGTATATGTATCAAAGTTAGTCTAAGAGTTGCGTGACATGCTTAATTTTGCACGAAAGCAAGGAAACTCCTGAAGGGTTGATCATAATAGGCATGTATTGTCAATTACGATTATCAAAGGTATGTTATTTTGGCTTTCTCAATCCACAACTTGCAGACATTGTTATTATTGTTAAAGGTATGTTAGGTTGGTTTACTTGTTCAAGATCATGCACATTTGGTTGTGTTCATTAAAGGCATGTTAGTTCAATGACAAAACCAATAGTTTTTCAAGTTGGTCAACTTAGCAAGTTGCGTGTCATGTCAATCGTCTTAATGAGAAACATGTCATGTTGATTAGTTTATTTAATGACATGCGCATTCCATTGTCATTGTTAGTGATGCGTTAGGTTGGTTATTAACATCTATTTTTTTATTAACAGTATCTTGGAGATTAACCCTATCAACATGCATGTTTAACTACAATTGCGAGAGGTATGTTAGGTTGGTCAACCCCATCAACAACATTTATGTTCAATTACGAATGTTGAGGCATACCACACTGGTCACCTGATTACCAACATGTACCTTTTGGTTATCACTAGTAAAACCATGTTAGTTTGGTCAACTTGATAAACTACATGTATGGTTGGTTACACATATTAAAGCCTCATTTGATTGTTCGATGCAATATATAGTGTGTAAGTCTTGTTACCATTATTGAAGGCATGTTTTGTTGGTTAACTTAGTTAACATCACATACATTCAATACCAATGTTAGAGGCATCAAAGGATACTCAACCCATTTAAAGTAATGCATAACATTGATGGGGGCTTTCTTATTGGTTAGTGGGTGAAAATAGTTTGTTATTATTCCCCCACATTTCCATGTGACATGTTCACCCCTCATGGGCCAAATTTCCTTCTTAAGGGGGTTGTTTATTTAAGATAGGGTTAGGTCAAAGTCTAGAGTGAATTTAGTAGAATAAATACCACTTAGTTTTAACTGTTGAGTTAAAGTGGTGCTTTCATAAAATTGAATATGCTTCTACCACATTGCAATGTCTAAAATAAATTAATTGCCACTTGCTTGTGTTCATCAAAAAAAATTCAATAAAAAAAAATGTATGTCAAAGCAAGTTAAATAGCCCAATGTTCATTGACCCACACCACCAACGTTCCTAGATTGATCTCTTTGTTTGCATTTGTTGGGGTTCAACCTCATCCCTCCTAACATAAGTCATTTACTCCACCATTACGTACACATGCATACTTCTAAAAAACATGGGAAACTTTACCTTTGTGATGCCTTACAAAAGAATTTCAAAAGCATTGTTACATTTGCACCACAACATATACATATGTGCAATTCGTATCAGTGTTTCCTAAATTGTTATCTAGTTCTCTTAATATAATATTCTAGCACCTTGACACCCCTTAACCCTATGAAGATCCTTGTATTGATTTCATGACCCTCTCCATTTTACGGTTTCCTCAAATTGATCTTGTAACACCCTCCATTAAAATCACTAACTACACTTACATATATTCAACTTGACAAAAATTAAAACAAAAACAATACTATAATTATAATAGTGTGTAGATGAAATATCTCAACACCTAAGAATAATGATATATCTTTAAACCTACTTAGAAATATCAACAATATATATACATATCTAAACTAATAATACATCAACAATTTATCTACACATATAAACTAATTATATATATTTAAACCTACAATGCTACAAATACACCCACGGGCATTGCTTCATTGAAAACCTTCTCCCTATGAGAGTGGACCAACAAGAATTTCTCTAGTGACCCTCATTGCGAGGAAATCCAATCAAAAAATGGTGGGAACTTCCAAACCTTGGATGAAACCCTTCCCTCTCTCAAATTTCGCAAGAAGGTGAAAACAAATGCATTAGGAAGGATAGTGTTATTTATTAGTAAAATTTTAAAACCCTCGTTGGTTCAAGGGTTTCAAATTTTAGCTCAAGCTTTCCATACAGATTCCAGGATCTATCCTGGGCGGCTGAGTCAAGCCTAGCCATGGGTAAGCGTGGTAGGAGTTAGATCCCTGTCAGCTGAGCTAAGTCAAGACATGGGAAAGCATGGTAGGAGTTCATCAGACAACCTGGCTTCCTCCGAGGAAGAACGACCACAAAATGAAGAATCGAGTCCCAACAAATCAAAGGAAGACCAGGAAGAGATCGAAACTATAACTTGGCCTACGGAAGACTACAATGTGAAGACAAAGAAGACAATCATTTGGCCGATGCGTCCAGCCCAGAGGACGATCAAGATGATTCTGGAAGCAAAGAGGCTAAAATCAATGATGATGTAATTCTATCAAACTCTATTTCTTTTGCAGTCCATTTATTTGATGAAATCGACATCTTGCTTACAACTTTTTGGTTTGTATATCAGATCTAGGCTCAGCAACAATTACCTATATATCACTTAGGTAAGGTCGATGTTATTAATATATCAATCAAGGTTGTGCTACACCTCGATATAATATTTCCCGAGCGATAAATAAAGAAGAGAGTGATTTTTAGGATAACGACAACGCGCAAGAAGTACCTTTGATAGGATTGATCGAAGTGGCTTCGACCCTTCAGTCAGGTATGGTATAAAGCTTTTCTTATAGGCGGCACAAACAAATTTATTCATTCACATATCAAGCGGGATCAGAATGGGTTCCCCCCCATGCACTACTTGAACCTGCTGAACACCTTTCGGTGGTGGTGGGGGTGGGGGGGGGGGCGCTTGGCACCTGAGAGTGGTTAAAAGACCAATGCTCTTGTTTCACATTTTTGCATGATCTTGGTTCTTTTAGGTTTTAATATTCAACGTTTTTTTATTATAGTTGGATTCAGTTAATTTATAGCATTCCAATTTATAGCTTTCCTGAGTTCGCTAGGTTTTAAATGATACATTTTATTTTTAAATTTTTGTTAGTTTTCTATGTACCGGTGTGTTATAACAAGAAACAATTGAAATTAATCTCTGTCCTAAGACTTTGTATTTATGCTACTTAGAATCCATAAATTCTATTGAAACTAATCTTTGTCAGAATACTTTGTATTCATGAATATTGTGTAATTCTATAATGGAAACACCCTTATTCGAGATTGACTATGAATCAAGCATTCTTGATCTAGCTTAAAAAAAATGAGAGGAAAAAACACCTTATGATTTGAAACAATATTTGTTGTGGCTAGTTAGCAGAGGAGTTCAGAATGATGGTACTATATAACCTGGAAGTGACTTTTGAATAATGACAACTTTCTTCATGAACAAATTTCTATAACAATAGATGAATTTTAAACATGATTATGACCTCCAGGAATAATATATGGTCCTGGTAAGTCTAACCATATGTCATTATAGTAATATTATGTGACAAGTAATTGGATAAATCATAAAAGTTCTCAAGGACATTTCACTCTATGATGATTACGTCTACTAAAATCATGATTGCTTGGTTACAAAGTTTATACTCTTAATAGAGAATAGGATTGTGTCATACATTTTGGCATTATGTTTAACAAAGTAACTGAGATAGTTGTTTACAACACATGAGCTTTTGAAATTCCAAATCCACTCTTTTTTTATTGCATTTTACAGAACTTGACAGGATTAGAGTGAAATTTTGTTACCCTATTCGTCATCTCTTGCGGATGCCACATATTTCTTCAAATATGGTGTTCGTTTAGTTCAGGTATGCTTAAGCATGCCTATTTGCTGAGTAGTATGCCTCTCTTTAAATGCTTCGTTCTTTTGAAGATACAAATTAGTGATTTATGTGTTATAACTGCATTTCTATAAAATGTAGGGAGGTGGCAGATCTTCAGCACGGGAAATAATTGGAAGAGGAGCAGCTGGGGTTGTGGCGAGGAAGATACTTGAGCTAAAAGCTGGGACTAAGGTATGGTCATAATACTTTCAATATTGCAATTTGCAAAAATGTGTTGAGGCTTATTGTATAATTTTTTCCTCTCTAGATGAACTAGACATTTTTAATTTATGGGAACATTATTTCTCTACTACCTTAAATATATATTTTTGATCTTTAAATTTCTAGAAAACAATATAGTGTGGAATACCTCATTTAATTGCAGAAATTTTCAATTATTGAAAGCAGTGCCGTGAATGTTATGTCAAACAGTTTTCTCTGTTGGTATCTATGTGAAAATGAATACAGATAATCATTAAAGGACTCATGATAGACACGTCGTAAACAATATCATGTATGCATACTGATATTGCTATGATGTGCAAATTTCCATTTTGTAGTTATTCATAGCATCCAAGAAGAATAATGTTTCAAGAATTGAAATTATGGCAAAGGATTTGAACTCATGAATTTTACCAAGTGCAATTTTAGGCATGTGGCTTGGGAAATACTAAATATTAAGTTGGCTTTCGTTGACAATTAAATTACATAATTTAAAAATCAAGACATGTAAGTGCTCTAAATCCATCAACTTCTAGCCATCCTCTAGTTAACCAAAAAAATGAGCAATGGAATATTAGTGGAAGTCACGAAAACTAATGGAAATGCATGTTATCAAAATGTCCAACCTGATAGTATGTGTTAAAATTTCCTTGAAACCACCATCCTAGCAATTTACCACCTATCAGATTACAAATCTACTGAATAAAGATACAACTAGGATGTTAAGTTCTCCTAAAACCAGCTATCTAAGAAAACAGATCAGATCTAGTTACTTGCTAGAATTATTAACTCAAAAAAATTTGGGATGTAAAGGGGTAGTCAATCAACTAGTAAAAGAGAAAACCAAACTTGGAGTGATTATGCAAAAATTTTGGATGTATAGGAGTAGTCAATCAGCTAGTAAAAGACCATAGTCACTGACAACCTCCTTCAACAAAATGTATGAGGCATCTTCAAATACCAGACTACACTAGCTCATAAAATTTCCCTATTAAGTAGCACTATCTACTCAATTCATATACCACACAGTTCACAGTCTGTGCTGGAATTCTACAAAGCTTTTTTTTTTTTTTAAATAATAAACACACTAAATATGAATCTCCATTTCCTACAAAAATCTCCCATCTACAATGTTAATGAAAGGAATTCTACCAAGTAACAAGGATAACAACTTTAGAGTACATAACTTCTTGACAAGTACTAAGGCTGTGATTGCAACCATTGATTGATCAGTTGCAGTGAATAAGGGTCATCTAATGCATGCCAGACCCTACCAAATAATACATCAATTTTTTTTAAACTGTATTGTCCAGGAAGCTTTATCTTTTAACCTATTGAATGTTTTTGAAAGTGATCTTCAATGTTTTTATCTCCTTCTTGCCTTTTTGAATGGCTAGTGCTATTCCCAACCCTTGAAATTTTGTTGCCACCAATTCCTTTTAGCAGCCATAGTGTCATTTGTTGTAACTGAAGCACTGTAAGCATGCTCACAGCTATTACTGCAACATTTTCCTAGTTTCAGTATTCTCTACAAGGAATACAATAAAAATTACAATTCAAGGCTCCTTAACAACACTATACTAAAGATAGCAATAGGATGTTGAGATCCCCTTTATACTCCATGAAATTGCATGAAAATATTTTAGAAAAAGACTACAATAATGCTCTCAATCAACCAGCTTCTTGATACAAGTCAACGATAACATGATAATGGAGTTGGTTTTGAAACAATCCTCCAAAAATGGCATCACAAAGTAAGGTTCCTCCTCCAAGTGGTTGACCATGTATCTACCTTCACAAACAATGAATGAATCCTCCTTAGAATCATGTGTGGCCTCCTTCAAAGTGGATTCCTTCTTCAAACCTTGAATGAATGCACAAACACCATGAAAAAATCCAATAAAATGGCACTTGTGGCATCACGAGTAGAACTTTCCATCAATATTCAATGCATAAGATGTCTAGTTGCATCTGAGCACTGCTCAACTATCTATCAAACGAATTGGGTATGATGGAGACATCTATAAGAGGTATTGAGGGTGAAATCTAGTAGAGGTGTAACTCCTTCAAGGCATTGGTAGTAGTGCAATGTTACTATTTAGCATTAAAGGTTTCGTTGTTGACACATTTAAGCCTTGTGGCTTGGTACCCAATTTCCATAGTGTATGCTATAATTTAAATCCATGTATATTAGAGCATAGGTAAGGACAAGCCCACACAAGAAGAGAATGCAATACAACTAAGAAGTGTGTTATTCTACCTTGAAGGCATGACTCATTAGGTATGTAACTTAAATGAGAGATAGCACAGGAGATATTTTTCTTCTGAGATCCTTACATTGACTATGAAATTTTTTATTAAATGTTGAGGTTTCATAGTGACATGATTTTACATAGGAGTCTAGTAGTTATTTATATGTCATAATAAGAGGAAGCTTGAATTTTTTAACAGGAATTGAGTTCATTGAAGTTTGGCCTAGTCAAACAAGAGGACTAGTATTGACTTGATTCTTATATTCTGAAAAAAAAGGAGTATTGTTGTAGTACCACTATAAGAATGAAATGATAAACTTGCCCACAGTCCTAAAGCAATCATTCAGACCTCCTTAAGGACAAAAGGTTTTTTTTTTTATCTTGGATTGTTCATTTTGTATGCCTGTCACTTCAATTGGGTATGCTCTGAAATATTTTGACCTTTGGAGAAGTAATAGTCCTACTATGGTGTGGGATTCGTTGGATACATGAAGGTGTATTGAAGAATCTAAGGGCTCACTCTACAGGCATTCCTTGACAACTATTTGACACCTGAATATATGAGTCATAACTATACGTTGATGAGACTTCATGCCTATGGGAGTTTCAAGAATGACTTCAGCTCATGTTGATCCAAGTTTCACAGATTGCAAGCCATTCTTATCTGAGTTTTAATGGAATATTATAGATCTAGGCACAAATGTTCTTTTGTCCAAGTTTGAGATTTATTTAATCACTCTCTTCTACCCTAGAAAAAAATGACCCGTCTTGTGGATTGTTCACTTGAAACAACCTCAATACAGACCGAAATTTATCTGAACTGAATTCTCTTAAATTTGATTTGAAGTTCTGAACCAAATTACATTTTTTTGTTGTTTAAGGTTCTCATAAGCAGTTGTTGGAAAGCTATGGCCTCTCCTCTACTCTCTGAACAAGACTATTGAACATAAGTATGTTAAATATTTGTTATCAGAGCTAGGGCCTAAAGAACAAAAGTGTCATTGGCGTAACTCACTTAAGTTTCATGCATGAATATTTTACTGTTTGAAAGGCTAGTTGTCTAAGTATAAATATTATGTAGAATGAGTTCAAACTTGCAAGAAGACTTCTCTAGTCCAAGGGTTTACAACATAATTATTGATCAGGACTCAGTTCCCAGTAAGACCATCTCAAATATTAGCTGTCCAAGGACTTGAATTGTGAGCAGTAACCTATTATGACATCTCCAAAATTTTGATCTTCATAATGACAAGGTAGACAACATACATCTTCAAGACATCAAAGGTACATCAAGTGAGTTTGATTTTTGTCTTTTCTCATTTGAAGGAATTGTCATCAGTTGAAGTAAGCGTGTTGTCACCTACAAAAGTAAAACCTTCATTATCATCAATTTCTTCATTGCATGGTAGAATGAATTTATTGAAATAATTGAGATAGTGTAAGGCTAGGTATAGGTCAGATTAGCAACATCCAATTCATAGATCCTTTCAAGAATAGAAGTTTCACATTTCTTTACATTGCATAACATTCATCCTATAAAAAGTAGAAAAGCTAAGATATTTAACAATGTTCAAAACCCACTGGCTACCTGCCATGATCTACTCACAGATCTCTCCTTCACAATTTTTAGTGTCCGGCTGCATCATTTGATCTTGAAAAGCGCAACATGCATAGTAGATAACAACACCTTCAAGCATCATGGGTACTATTACAATAAGAGAATGGGAAGATTGTAAGTCTATAATGGAAACACCTTATTCTCGAGATTGATCCTAATAAAAATTCTGATCCTTAAAGCAAATGAGAGGCATAAAACACCTTATGATTTGAAACAATATTTGTCAGGCTAGTTAGTAGAGGAGTTCAGAATTATGGTACTATATAAACTGAAGTGACGTTTGTATAGTGAAAATTTTTCTTTCATGAAAAAGTTGTATAACAATAGATGAATTTTAAACATGATTATGACCTCCGTGAATAACATGGTCCTAGTAAGTCTAACCATATGTCATTAGCAAGAAGAGCATGTAATAAATTAATTGGATAAGTCATGTAAATTTCCTGTGAAAATTCACTCATGATGATTACGTCTACTAAAATCATGAGTGCTTTTGGTTACGAGTTTATACTATGAATAGAGAACATGATTGTGTCATGCATTTTGGCATTGTTTTACAAAGTAATTGAGATAGTTTTTTATGCTGTTGCCTAGCTTTTGAAATTCCAAATCCACTCTTTCTTGATTGCATTTTATTGACTTGACATGATTACGTTGTATGAACTTTCATTAACCTATCGGCCATCTCTGCGCATTCCCCATATGACTTCAAATATGGTGTTCGCTAAGTTCATGTATTCGTAAGCATGCCTATTTGATGAGTAGTATGCCTCTTTAAAGGATTCTTGCTTTTCAAGACACAACTTAGTGATTTAAAAGACAATGCATTTCTATAAAATGCAGGAGGTGGCAGATCTTCAAAGGCTAGGGTCAGTGCAAGATACTTGAGCTAAAATTTGGGACTAAGGTACGGTCATACTATTTTCGTATTACAATTTGCAAATGTGTTGAGGCTTCTCTTATACTTTTTTTTCTCTAGATGAACTACACATTTTTAATTTTTGGGAACATTATTTTCAATACCTTAAATATATAATGGATTCTCACTCTTTAAAAATAATATAGTGTGGATCATTTTGCTGCTGCGTAATGTAACACAGGCAGTGATGTAATGCTGC